>OZ025879.1:4979867-4982367 GCA_964019415.1 Ianthella basta
TATACATACTCTGTGCCTCTGTCCCAAATACTGCTCCATCTTCCCTGTTTCTGAACTTTCGACGCATTTTGGACACCATGGTACTTAGAAAGCAATCATATAGCTTAGTGAACATACTTCCCCCAACATTAACAGGTATAACATTGTAATCAATTATGACATAGCACAAGTACTAGTGTGCATGCATGCATGTACATGCATATATGTATAGTTGTCAGCACATCTCTTCTTGATTCACCACCTATGCCTGCTATTTGATATAACTATATATGAAGCAGAGTTATGTAACGATTATTCACTCCAAAGTTAGGTTAACTCTTTGTTCTGTGCACTGCATTACTGGCCCATGGTATAACGCTAGTACTGCCTGGTGTGACTAATCAACCATAGACTAAATCGATGGGAAACCATGTGCTGCATCTTTACTTATGTCTCTGAGCTCAGACACAATTGCATTGTACTGCAGTTCACTGGATTACTAGTTCTAAAATGTGGCTGTTGAGTGTGCATTTGGTTCTAGCCATTACAATTGGAGCACTTGATTCACAGTCATCACCACTGCCTGGGCCTTCACCATCTCAGCCTTCCTATGAAGCTGTGATCAACATCTCACCAACTGTTTGGCAGCCACAAAGCCAAGCCAAGCAAGACTCCTCTATATTCAAACCAGAACCCACCCCATTTGTTTTTGTTTCACCACCAATACAACAGGAAAGCAGTATTGACTCCATTTTCCTTTCAACAACTGCAGTATTACCACCTCCACAGCCAGGGATTCCTTCAACTAAATATCAGCCATCCCAAACAACATCCACTGAGCATATGCTTTCCCCCATTCCACCATCTGTACCACCTGTGCCACCTATAACACCTGATCACGAACCATCCACTCTGCCTTGTCTCCATGAGCATCTCTATTCCTGCCAGGCTAGGTCCCCTCTAGGATGCAGGTGTGATGAGCAATGCAAACTGTTTGGAGATTGCTGCTCAGACTCAGTCTATGTCCACAACGCCAACATACCCAACTTTGACTGTGTGCCAAATATTGTGCTGCATGAGAGAATAGATGAACAGGGTGGAGTGCAGTATTACTGGATGATTTCCTCTTGTCTCAAGGAAAAGCCTAGCAATGAAGTGATAAATGAACTTGCAGATCTGTGTGAAGCACCATCACTCTCCAGCCCACCCATCAGTGACAACAGGACAGGGTTGGTCTACAGAAACAAGTACTGTGCTCAGTGCCATGGTGTGCCTGAGAAGGAGCAGATATCATGGCCATCAGAGTGGCATTGCGATTACAACCTTATGAACACTGCTCCCAGCAATGATAGCATAATTGACTTAGATGACTTCCTTGCTGCTTGCTATGCTACAGTATTCACTCCACCTGAGTTGACTAATGAAACAGATAGACCTTTTAGAGCAAGATTGTGTGATAGACTTATAACTTACAAATGCCAACCACCACCTGGAACAAACACATCATCACTGGAGTATAGTACTTTAGAAGGACAGTGCCTAAATGAGCCAGGGAAAGCAAGAAGAATCAGTAGTGCTCCAGGTATTTACAAAAATGAGTACTGTGCTCTCTGCAGCAGCCCAAATATGGACAGAAAGAATTTGGAGTGCCCTCCACACCTTGTTAGTATTGATGAACCAACCATACCTAGTCTCACACTTACCCTGCTTTTGGATGTGACAGGAAGTGGAATAGTAGTATTAGGTATCACTGAAATTCAAGTAACTTCAGCCACCAAGCAATCTTGCACAGAAGGTCAAGTGTTTGATGTGTACAGTGAGAGATGCCGAGAATCGCTTTCCCCAATAGCATACTCAAACAATGGAACTTCCACCATGCTAGGAGATTCTATGAACTGTACCTTGATTGCACTTAACAAGACAGAGTATGAAACAATTAATAATCAAATCATTTTTTGGACTGCGCTGGAACAGAATGTGAGTGTGCAGGGATACAACTCTGAGGGGAAGCCACTTGTATGTACAAATTTTACATCTAATTTTAACATAACAATTAATATTACTAGAATTCTTTATGTTTACCCAGCAGTATTTACAATTCTCAGTTACCTTGGTCACTCAGTACATATTGTCTCTGCTGCCATCTTGCTCTTCACCTATGCTGCATTTGCTGAAATGAGGACCTTCTATGGCAAGCTCTTTATGAACTTTGTTCTTGTGCTCCTCCTGGGAGACCTGACCTTTCTGCTTGGTTCAGCTGTGTATGCAGTGAGTCTGGAGGATGTGGTATGCCAAGTGATGGCCATTCTACTGCACTACCTGTTCCTTGCTCGCTTTGTGTGGATGTCACTTCTGTCACTGAATGTGGCACGTCGCTTTTACCATGCAATGAAGATGGTTGTCAATGAAGAAAGAGAGAGCTGGCACTACCTCATCTTGTACATGGCAGCAGGTTGGCTGTCTCCTCTACTGGTTCTCACTGTCACAGTATCAGTGAACTATGCCATCCCAGGAGTAGTGG
>OZ025879.1:4987367-5097367 GCA_964019415.1 Ianthella basta
ACCAATACAACAGGAAAGCAGTATTGACTCCATTTTCCTTTCAACAACTGCAGTATTACCACCTCCACAGCCAGGGATTCCTTCAACTAAATATCAGCCATCCCAAACAACATCCACTGAGCATATGCTTTCCCCCATTCCACCATCTGTACCACCTGTGCCACCTGTAAAACCTGATCATGAACCATCCACTCTGCCTTGTCTCCATGAGCATATCTATTCCTGCCAGGATTCTTCCCCTCTAGGATGCAGGTGTGATGAGCAATGCAAACTGTTTGGAGATTGCTGCTCAGACTCAGTCTATGTCCACAACGCCAACATACCCAACTTTGACTGTGTGCCAAATATTGTGCTGCATGAGAGAATAGATGAACAGGGTGGAGTGCAGTATTACTGGATGATTGTTTCCTGTCCCAAGGAAAAGTCTAGCAGTGAAGTGATAAATGAACTTGCAGAACTGTGTGAAGCACCATCACTCTCCAGCCCACCCATCAGTGACAACAGGACAGGGTTGGTCTACAGAAACAAGTACTGTGCTCAGTGCCATGGTGTGCCTGAGAAGGAGCAGATATCATGGCTATCAGAGTGGCGTTGCGATTACAACCTTATGAACACTGCTCATAGCAATGATAGCATAATCGACTTAGATGACTTCCTCGCTGCTTGCTATGCTACAGTATTCACTCCACCCAAGTTGACTAATGAAGCAAATAGACCTTTTAGAGCAAGATTGTGTGATAGGCTAATAACTTACAAATGCCAACCACCACCTGGAACAAACACATCATCACCGAAGTATCATACTTTAGAAAGACAGTGCCTAAATGAGCCAGGGAAGGCTAGAAGAATCAGCACTGCTCCAGGTACTTACAAAAATGAGTACTGTGCTCTCTGCAGCAGCCCAACCATGGACAGAAAGAATTTGGAGTGCCCTCCACACCTTGTTATTATTGATGAACCAACCATACCTAGTCTTACGCTTACCCTGCTTTTGGATGTGACAGGAAGTGGAATAGTAGTATTAGGTATCACTGAAATTCAAGTAACTTCAACCACCAAGCAATCTTGCACAGAAGGTCAAGTGTTTGATGTGTACAGTGAGAGATGCCGAGAATCGCTTTGCTCAATGGCCAACTCCAACAATGGAACTTCTAGCAAGCTAAGAGATTCTATGAACTGTACCTTGATTGCACTTAACAAGACAGAGTATGAAACAATTAATAATCAAATCATTTTTTGGACTGCGCTGGAACAGAATGTGAGTGTGCAGGGATACAACTCTGAGGGGAAGCCACTTGTATGCACAAATTTTACATCTAATTTTAACATAACAATTAATATTACTAGAATTCTTTATGTTTACCCAGCAGTTTTTACAATTCTCAGTTACCTTGGTCACTCAGTACATATTGTCTCTGCTGCCATCTTGCTCTTCACCTATGTTGCATTTGCTGAAATGAGGACCTTCTATGGCAAGCTCTTTATGAACTTTGTTCTTGTGCTCCTCCTGGGAGACCTGACCTTTCTGCTTGGTTCAGTTGTGTATGCAGTGAGTCTGGAGGATGTGGTATGCCAGGTGATGGCCATTCTACTGCACTACCTGTTCCTTGCTCGCTTTGTGTGGATGTCACTTCTGTCACTGAATGTGGCACGTCGCTTTTACCATGCAATGAAGATGGTGGTCAATGAAGAAAGAGAGAGCTGGCACTACCTCATCTTGTACATGGCAGCAGGTTGGCTGTCTCCTCTACTGGTTCTCATTGTCACAGTATCAGTGAACTATGCCATCCCAGGAGCAGTGGGTTATGGTGTGGATGGACTGTGTTGGATGAGCCAGACTTTGACGATAACTGTGAGCTTCATCATTCCTAGCACTATATGCATTCTGTTCACTACAGGGGCTTTTGTGTTTGTGTGCATCATCTTGGTGAGGTGGCATAGTTCGAATGTGGAACTAGACATAAAGCACAAAACTGGTTCACGTAATTTCAGTGTCTCGGTTGCTGTTTTGTGCATCACATGTTCCACGTGGATGTTTGGATTCATTGCTCTGATAGATTCAGCTTTGTCCTGGGCATGGTATTTCTTCATCATACTCAACACCACTCAAGCTGTGTTCCTGATGTTGGCCTATGTGTGCACAGCCAAGGTACTTCGGCTCTATCGCACTGCACTGAAAAAGGTTTTTCCGAGTTGTTTCAGAAAGTGTCACTGTTGTTACAAATCACACATCAGTGAGCAGCGAACACAGCTGGAGCTTAATAAGCAAAGCATGCATGACAAGCAACGGTAACACAACTGAGGCACTGTTGGCCTCTAGTCAAGCAAGCAGTGGCAATACCTATTATCAGCATCCCAGGTAGTAGCAACGTCATTTTTACACCAATTTCATTGTATCCAAGCAATGTATGCGCACTACTGTCTTTCTTTGTTGTACTTGGCATGTACAGTATAGTACAATTACTGCTAGTTACTTGCCTGCTTATCAGGTTCCTTTTGCACAGTCATATAATTTAGTGAGCAAGTATAATATATGAATAATATAAGAAACTGGAGAATGGTTATGAGAACTAGGAATTATTGAATGCTTAAACAAAGAAAATTAATAGTTCATAGGTGTAGACTGCAGCTGCCTGGTACAATATTAATTATGCCAATTTGATAAAATTTAACTTCATTTTAGTTATATGTATGCTGCAAATAGATTGATTAAGAGTATATGGAATTTAAATTCTTGTTCCACATTGATTTGCAATAATAGGATCAGGCCACAACAATTCATCTACTTTGACAATCACTCCCCTATTCACATAACCTATGCAGATGCATGAATGTTGGGTGTCATTTTAAGCGTAGTTTGCAACATTGATAAACTCAAAATTGTGAACGATGAAATTTATTGGTACAGGTAAAAAGGTTTTATACACAAATAATTGAAAATCTGTAGAATAAGTACTCATTAAATCCTGGCCATTTAAAACATTGAAGTTAGATGCAGCTGAATATGTAGCCTTAAAGTAGTACAGTCGAACCTGTCCAAGATTGTCACTGTGCTAGGCAGCCACCTATCTGAAACAGCGAATATCCCTGGTCCCAAACACCATCTAAACAATGCAGTCTACCTCTGTAGAACAGCCACCTCTCTATAAACGTTAGTTAGAACTGGCCCCAAGGTGGCTGTCTATGACAGCTGGTTCCACAGTAATAACTTAGGCTGATTGTAATTGCTCATGTCATTGATTTACAATTGGTCCAGGCCTCTTTTGAGACCATGCAGATCTGTAGCTTAACAAATTTAAAATGGCTCCATTGACCTCAGTCTCTATTCAAGCCTGGTTGCTGTACTAAGTTTTGCTGTTGCTTGGACACACAGTAATTACTGAAGAATATTGCGCTTTGAATTATTTATAGCGTATAATGTATAAACTGGTAATAATTTTGAATTCACTGACGTCATTCATGGTGCTGGTGAGAGCACACTATTGTGTATCAAAACTGAATTATGATATTGCTAAACGCTGAATCTGGCGCACCTATTCCAGAAAGGACAAGTGAAAGTATACAATTTAGAATTCCAATTCATCTTTGAACAAACACATTATCAGAAATGTGTCACATTTTGCTAGGAGCCTGCAGAAAACATATTCAGTGAATAGTGCTGTCCTGGCCACTTGCATACAAATTGGGTACAGTGTTCCCAGCATTCAGACAGCCTATGATGAACAGAAGAGACTTGCAATGTCCTTCACTTGTACATACCCTGTGACTCTGTCCCAAGTACTGCTCCATCTTTCCTGTTTCTGAACTTTCTGTGCATGTTGATGGTACCTAGAAAGCAATCATATGGCTCAGTGAACATCCTTCCCAGTGTAAACATGCCCAGTCATGACATCACATATTAATGTAATGCATGCATGCAGCCATACTGCCATTAACCACACCCCTTACACGTATTCATTATACACCACACCAACATTAAACAGGTATGACATTGTATGACGTATCACAAGTGTGCATGTGTACATGTGTATGTACGTAGTGGTCAGCACATCTATTCTTGATTCACCACCTATGCCTGCTAATTGATACAACTACATGAAGCTGAGTTCCGGTTCTTCACTCTAAAGTTACATAGGTTAACTCCTTGTTCTCTGTGTTGCATGACTACTGGTCTGTGGTGTAACACTGGTGATGTGGCTATTGAGCTTTGTATTTGGCTCCAGCCATTACAGTTGGAACACTTGATTCACAGTCATTGCTATTGCTTGTGGTGTCTCTGATGATGTCAGTTAATGATAACAACAACAACTGCAATCCAGTCCATCATTGAAACACTGCACTGGTCAATGAGATGCAATGATACATGACAACTCAAGAAGTTACTACACCAGGTCCATGCTTAGCCTAAACTGATACACCAAGAAGCATAACTCAAGTGACATACACATGATTAGTCATACTCCAAAGGTCTGCGTGGACAAGTGTGTCTATACGTGTATGTATGTATGTGTGTGTGTGTGTGTGTGTGTGTGTGCGTGCGTGCGTGTGTGTGTGTGTGTGTGTGTGCGTGTGTGTGTGTGTGTGTGTGTGTGTGCGTGTGTGTGTGTGTGTGTGTGTGTGTGTGTGTGTGTGTGTGTGTGTGTGTTGAGTGTGTGCATGTGTGTGGGTGTGTGCATGTGCGTGTGTGGGTGTGGGTGTGTGTATACACACAGGCAGTCATAACATTTGATACTTCACTTCACTGTCATGCCTATTCTGTATAAATAATAATTAGTATTGGTAATTATTTGGAATTCACTGACGTTGTTCATGGTGCCGGTAAGAGCACACTATTGTTGTTCAGAACTGAATATGACATTGTAAACAGCTGAATCAGGCACACCTATTCTAGTAAGAGTGTGTGAGAATTATGTAGAATTCTAATTTGCCTTTGAATAAACACATTATCTGAAAAGTGTAACATTTTACAAGGAACCTGCAGAAAATGTATTCAATAAATAGTGCTGTCCTGGCCACTTACATACAAATTGAGTACAGTGCTCCCAGCATGCAGACAGCCTATGATGGACAGAAGAGACTTGCAGTGTCCTTCACTTATACATACCCTGTGACTCTGTCCCAAGTACTGCTCCATCTTTTTCCTGTTTATGAACTTTCTGTGTATTTTGATGGTACCTAGAAAGCAATCATATGGCTCAGTGAACATCCTTCCCAGTGTAAACTTGCTCAGTCATGACATCACATATTAATGTAGTGCATGCATGCAGCCTTACTGTCATTAGCCACATCCGTCACACGTATTCATTATGCACTACCCCAACACCAACATTAAAAAGGTATAACATTGTATGACATAGCACAAGTGTGCATGCATGTGCATGCACATATGTAGTACATCTATACTTGACTCACCTCTTATGCCTGCTAATTGATACAACCTTATGAAGTAGAGTTACAGTTCTTCACTCCATAGTTATAATGGCTAACCGTTTGCAGTGTGCATGACTGTTGGACCATGGTGTACCACTGGCACTGCCTGGTGTGACTAATCAAGCGTGGACTGATTCAATATATAGGAAACCACTGCACCTTTACTTCTGTCTCTGAGCTCAGACACTGTTGCTTTGTATACAAGCTTGCTAGTTCAATGATGTGGCTATTGAGTTTGTATTTGGCCCTAGCCATTGCAATTGGAGCACTTGATTTACAGTCATCACCACTGCCAGGGCCTTCACCATCTCAGCCTTCCTTTGAAGACCTGATCAACGTCTCGCCAACAGTTGTGCAGCTGCAAAGCCAAGCCAAGCAAATCACCACTAACCCTGCACCAAAACGTACACCACTTTTTTCTGTTTCTGCATCATCACAATGGGAAAGTATTGATTCCATTGATGCCCAATCAACAGTTGCAGTATTTTCAGCTCCAGGGATTCCTGCAACAGAAACTCGACCATCACTATCAGCTTCCACAGCTCCAGAGCCAACTCCCATTCCACCACCTGTGCCGCATCTATCTATTGTCCTAAGCTGTCTATTTGAGCAACTCTATTCCTGCCAGGCTCACTCCCCTCTAGGATGCAGGTGTGATGAGCAATGTGGAATGTTTGGAGATTGCTGCTCAGACTCAGTCTATGTCCACAACACCAACATACCCAACTTTGACTGTGAGCCAAATATTGTGCTGAAGGAGAGAATTGGCAAAGAGGATGAACTGAAGTATTATTGGATGATTGCTTCCTGTCCTAAGGGAAAGACTGACAGTGAAATTACGAACAAGACTGCAGATTTCTGTGAAGCCCAGTCACTCTCCAGCCCACCCATCAGTGACAACAGGACAGGGTTGGTCTACAGAAACAAGTACTGTGCTCAGTGCCATGGTGTGCCTGAGAAGGAACAGATATCATGGCGATCAGAGTGGCGCTGTACTAACAGTTTGTTGGAAAGCACCATTAATAGTGGTGGGTTATTAGTAGTAGACTTGGATGTCTTCCTTGCTGCTTGCTATGCTACAGTATTCAAGCCACCCAAGTGGATGAATGAAATAGATAAACCATATCAGGAAAGACAGTGTGATGGTTTTATAACGTACAAATGCCAACCTTCAAATGAAACAAACACATCATTGGAAGAGTATCGTGTTTTAGAAGAACATTGCCTGAAAGAGCCAGGGAAAGCTAAAGCAATCAGAACTGCTCGAGGTACTTTCAAAAATGAGTACTGTGCTCTCTGCAGCAGCCCAACAATGGACAGAAGTGAACTGCAGTGTCCCCCATACCATACAGTTCATAGTTTACCCCCAATTCTTAATACATTTACCATGTTTTTGGATGTGACAGGAAGTGGAAAAGTAGTATTAGGTACCATTGATATTCAAGTAACTTCAACCACCAAGCAATCTTGTGCAGAAGGTCAAGTGTTTGATGTGTACAGTGAGAGATGTCAAGAATCGCTTTGCCCAAACTCCAACAATGGATCTTTCTGCATGCCAGGCACTTCTATGAACTGTACTTTGATCGCACTGAATGAGACAGAGTATGAAACTGTGAATAATCGAATCAATAATCAAATCATCTTTTGGTCTGCAGCGGAACAGAATGTGAGTGTGCAGGGATACAACTCTGAAGGGAAGCCACTTGTATGCGTCAATTTTACATCCGAAGTAAACATAACAATTAATGAGACTGTGACTAGAATTCTTTATGGTTATCCAACAGCTTTTACTATTCTCAGTTACCTTGGTCTCTCAGTAGATGTTGTTGCTGCTGCCATCTTGCTCTTCACCTATGCTGTATTTGCTGAGATGCGGACCTTCTATGGCAAGCTCTTTATGAACTTTGTTCTTGTGCTCCTCCTGGGAGACCTGACCTTTCTGCTTGGTTCAGCTGTGTATGCAGTGAGTCTGGAGGATGTGGTATGCCAGGTGGTGGCCATTCTACTGCACTACCTGTTCCTTGCCCGCTTTGTGTGGATGGCACTTCTGTCACTCAACGTGGCTCGGCATTTTTACCATGCAATGAAGTTCATTGTCAATGAAGAAAGAGAGAGCTGGCACTACCTCATTTTGTACATGGCAGCAGGTTGGCTGTCTCCTCTACTGATTCTCATTGTCACAGTACCAGTGAACTATGCCATCCCAGGAGCAGTGGGTTATGGTGTGGATGGACTGTGTTGGATGAATCAGTCATTGGCAATAGTTGTGAGCTTCATTGTTCCTATCACTATTTGCATTCTGTTCACTACAGGGGCTTTTGTTTTTGTGTGCATCATCTTGGCGAAGTGGCATAGTTCGAATGTGGAAATAGACAAAAAGCACAAAACTGGTTCACGTAACTTCCGTGTCTTGATTGCTGTATTCTGCATCACAGGTGCCACATGGGTGTTTGGGTTCCTTGCTCTGATAGGCTCTGCCCTGTCTTGGGCATGGTACCTCTTCATCATATTCAACACCACTCAAGCTGTGTTCGTGATGCTGGCCTATGTGTGCACAGCCAAGGTACTACGACTCTATCGCAATGCACTGAGAAAGTTCTTTCCGAGTTGTGTTAGAGTGTTGCGTTACAAATCCCACACTTGTGAGCAGCAAACACAGTTGGAGCTTATTAAGGAAAGCATGAGCAACACAACTGGGACACTGGCCTCTAGTCAAGCAAGCAGTGGCAATACTAACGTTTAGCAACCCAGCTGGCAGAGACATCATTTTCATACTCATATAATGCACTTTCTGCAGAAGCAAATGCAATGGTATAATCCTTATTATCATCTATATTCTTTGTCAGCACTTGAAATTTTTTTATAAAGTTTCTGCTATTTACTTGCTTGCTTATCAGATTCATTTGTGCATGGTGTGGAGAGCAAGTGTACATGTATAAGGTCGGTAATGTTTGTGAATTCTTATTAAGAAATTAAAAATATGCAAAAATTATTAGGTTCGCACGAGGGCACTGCATTTGTTTGGAATATACAAAGTTATATAGTGTGCAATTAAATCAAAATTATAACACAGGCAATTAACTTCAGTTAGAAATTATATAGTGTGTAAATTATTAAATGCCCAGTGCATATCAATTTGGATCAGCTCACCCTATGCAGATGCATGAATAAATGACTCATTACAATCACTACACATCTGCCTATGTCACTGATGCATTGCCACATTGTAACTGCTCTTATGATTGATCTACAGCTGGACCAGGATAGCCCCTTTTTGAGACCTTGCCTGCATTATATATGGTTCTACTGACTACTTACCTCTGTATGTACATCATATGTAAATACGTAGCTGCATATGGGCAAACACATTACACTATAAAATATAGGAGAGGCCATGCATGCATGGAGGGAATGTATTGTGGAATGCGTGTCTAATTTCTGCATGCATGAGAATGATATTAACTAACTGAGTCAACCAGCAAACTGGCTTGCAAGGCTTAGCACAGACAGACACACACATACTGTCACAATGCAGACACTTCATGGGAGAGATTGTATATTCGCAGATGCAATTGTGTCAGCTTATCTCTGTCAGATGCATGCACATGACTTTTCTGGACACTTGCATGTTCGCTGCCAATTTCGCAGAATATGTGAATATATACAAGCAAATACATCCAGCTTGTCACCATAGCATGGGGAGTAGCAAAGTACCTTAGAGCAGCATACCTCGGTGTGCCCTAGACAGTTGTTCGATTCAACAAAGGTGGTGATCTACCGTCAGGTTGTCCAGGGTTTAGTGTACCTTCACGGCCACTCCACCAAGTTGGTGCATCATGACCTCATTCCCGACAACATCCCCGTCAATGAGGTGACCGACCTAACTAAGACCATCGCATTGAAGCAGCTTGATGAGAGGAAAGTCTTCCGTTGCTGTTGGCTAAAGCAGTCAACAAACACTTGTGTCCTCTGCAGCACCATGACGGGGTGTGCGTGGGGTCGGTGAAGATCCCCAGAAACTGAACAATTTGAGGGTGTCTCAAGTAGACCACCTGGAGCACTCTTGCTCCAACGCTGCGATGAACGCTTGCGTATCATTCGATGATAGTAACTCCTTAAAGATGTCCTGCGTGTACTTTAGCTACAGCGCAGGGCGTTCGTTCCATTCCACTACACACAAACCCAAATGCTCCCGCTCCGAGCTTCCCATCTTTCCTCCTAACATTGTAGATCTTTGACAGAGCAAAGGCTTAGCCATAGTAAACGACTTGTTAGCCAGAGAAATCACCAACGAAGCGTTCGGTCGGCTTACCCACCATGACGCAATCGTTAGCCCTGGCCAGCCCACCTGTTTCCATTCCAAATCAGCAAATTTCGATTCGGAATGAAAGTTAAAAGCACGTAACATGGATTTCTCAAAGTTTGCTGATGACAACTTCGACTGCAAGGAATGGGTGAATGCCGCCCTTAGAGCCAAGAAGGATAGTCATACGCCTCTGGATGTGAGCGATCGGTGTATTCTAGGCTCCTTGGATCGCAGCAGTTCAGGCAGTATCCAATGGCAAAGGGAATGCCAATATTAATAGCTATCTATCTATCTACCTAGTTGGCACACTTGTGGGGGTGAAGTATTACTAGTGGTACATGGTGTAGGTTAGACCATGTGTGTTGAGTCCAGTTGAGGTCAGCTGGTTCCCATTGTTTGCACAGGTCCATGCTTCCACACTGGTCATGAAGCTGCAGCTCTTCATACAGGTCAGTATACAGGATGGTGGTGCGCGCAGTGCTCAACAGAGAGTGTTAGAACCAAGCACTAGTACACCTGTCTTCTTCTTTCCTAGTCCTGTCACAGATGTCCTTGGGCCAGTCTCTTGTAGCTGGACCACTGTTTAGCTCCAACAGAGCTGGAGTGAAATGATGGTTAAACAACACTGGTCTGAAATTCTGATCAAGACACAACTGGTAATGATAGATCAAATGCAGGACGTTTCGACCCAGAGGTCTTTGTCAACTGCGTACAGGATCTGCGATCAGACTCCTTTTCGCAGTTGACAAAGACCTCCAGGTCGAAACGTCCTGCATTTGATTCATCATTACCAGTTGTGTCTTGCTCAAGAATTTTGTATCAGTGTATCATCAACACAACTGTGAGCCTCTAAAGTGTCATGGTTAAACTACTTGAGGCTTTCCTGGATGTCACAGTCCTTGAATGCATAGCATGCAAGCCTTGTCTATTCTACCTTGTTCACCCCGCCCAAACCTCCCTCCCTTTACCCTTTCTCTACATCATATCCCCATGCACCGTCAACCCTCTATCTACTTTGATCCCTTGTGCACTTCTCTTCACCCTTGCCTCCTCCCATCTCTTTCCCAAACTCTCTGTAGGAGGTCAACAATGCTCTTGAAGACTCATGCAATCAAGTTGTGCAAGGTCTACCACGGTAAGAGCACAATGCTATTCTCCAATATAGTCGGCCAATAGGTCTGCACACACATTCACAGTTGCACATCTGCTATCAACCAAGTGTGTGTAATGTTGAACTGGCACCTACCTTGGCTGTGCAGCAGAGGGTAGATGTGTGTCTCTTCTTCTACACTACTGACTTGTGTCCCCCTCCCCATCCCCACTCACTGTGTGTCCTCCTCCCCATCCCCACTCACTGTGTGCCCCCTCTCCACCCTCACTCACTGTGTGCCCCCCTCCCCACCCCCCTCACTGTGTGTACCCCTCCCCACCCTCACTCACTGTGTGCCCTCTCCCCACCCTCACTCACTGTGTACCCCTCCCCACTCCCACTCACTGTGTGTCCCCTCCTCACCCCCCCTCACTGTGTGTCCCCCTCCCCACCCCCCTCACTGTGTGCCCCCCTCCCCACCCCCCCTCACTGTGTGCCCCCCTCCCCACCCCCCTCACTGTGTGCCCCCCTCCCCACCCCCCCTCACTGTGTGCCCCCCTCCCCACCCCCCTCACTGTGTGTACCCCTCCCCACCCCCCCTCACTGTGTGCCCCCCTCCCCACCCCCCTCACTGTGTAAACCCCTCCCCACCCTCACTCACTGTGTGCCCCCTCCCCACCCTCACTCACTGTGTACCCCTCCCCACTCCCACTCACTGTGTGCTCCCTCCCCACCCCCCCTCACTGTGTGTCCCCCTCCCCACCCCCCCTCACTGTGTGTCCCCCTCCCCACCCCCCTCACTGTGTGCCCCCCCTCCCCCTTCCAGAGTTATGTGTGATATGGAGGTGATGCGTCAAGAAGCCAGTCTACTTAAGGAACAAATGGATATGGTCAAGGAAGACATCAGGAAGGTGAGTGGGTCAGTAGGCATTGCGTGCGTGCATGCGTGTGTGTGTGCGTGCGTGTGTGTGTGTGTGTGTGCATGCGTGCGTGCGTGTTTGCTTATTTGAAACTTAGGACAAGTGTTTTAGTGTATCTGTCCCACACTTGTAGATCGAGTGTGAAACAGCCCAGTCCATGCAGAAGCTGGTGGACCTTGACAAGGTTAAAACCAGGATGCAGGAGTCTGCTGACGCCCTGCAGGTGAGCGATCTCTCCAATTTGAGTGCAGCACTTTGTGCGAGCTTTGCAGTGTGTACCTCCCTTCATATTGTACTGTGTGTGTGTCTCTCTGTGTACATGTGTGCATGTGTTTGTATCTGAGAGGCACATCGTCCACCTTGCATCCATGATGCATGTACTTATCACCACTGTATGCGCGTATGTACATGTGTTTGGGTTAAAATGTGTTCTGTTTCTCTTGTTCAGGAGGTGGACAACTGGACAGCACTAGTAGCAGATGTTGATGAAGTGTTTGCCTCACACAATGTGGGTAGAATGGCTGCCAAGATCCAAGGAATGCAGCAAAGCTTAGTAAGGATAACATGCAATCTTGCACATGAGCGTGGATGGCAGGGGGCGCTTTGGGAGGGCAGGGGGACATTTGTCCCCCTGCGTAATCTTGTCTGTGTAACCCCTGAAAGTTTAGGAAGGCATGTATGTCAAAATGGTATCAGGCGTTGATCAAATTTGGTATCTTCATTGCAGTACGGCCAATCCTACTGTATTCACCCATTTCTGCATTGTACTTGCTTGCTTGCTAACTCACTTGTTCAGGTTGTCTTGCATGATGTGGCAGACTATGACCTTCGAAAGCGAAAGCTCGAGTCTCTCAAGGACAGGTTGGAAGCACTTCTGAGCCCAAAACTGGTGGCAGCATTCAATGGCCACTCGCTGGGTGAGTCTGCATATTGGACTGATGTGATTAGTGGAAGGGATTTCATTGAAGGGAAGATGTTAGAGTAGGAGGAACAGAGGCTGACGTATGATGAGGGGGGCATTTTCTGTTCAGTTTATTTATTGTGGTTTGTGTATCCTTTCTACTTGTTGATCTGCCTTTGTTGTACTTGTAGAAGAAGCGAAGTTTTATGTCAGCATCTTTGTGGACATGGAGCGTCAGTCTCAGATTCAGTCTTACTACAATAGATGTCACAAGGTGAGTGTGTGTGTGTGTGTGTGTGTGTGTGTGTGTGTGTGTGTGTGTGTGCGTGTTTGTGTACCCCTAGTTCCTTCATTGATCACACATGTATGTTGCTTCCCAGAATGCCATCCTTAAGATATGGACTGAGCTGCAGGTGTCTGGGGAGTCTTTGGACAAGTACCTCAGTAGTTTCTTTGATGATGTGCTCTCCAAGTGGCACGAGGAGGTCAGCTACGAGCTGTCACATAGATGGTGTGGTGTGTGTTTTGTGGGTGTGGGTGTGTGGTGTGACAGTGACAGTGTGCAGCGTTTACTGCAGTGTGTGACTCTGCAAAGCTGCTAAGCTGTGTACGTTTGTACATGTATGTACATATGGCTGCAGTATGTGTTTTCTCAGTGTGCTGTATGCACAGGATCAGATTGATTCATACTGTGTGCCACTTTTACTGACCTCTTCTCCTTTATTCATTCCCGTACCCCATCCCCCCACTCTATCATGGCATCCATTCTCCTATCCTACCCTCCATCCCCTCTCCCCTCTCTCCACCTACTGTGTCTCTCCAGCTCCCTTGGGCCCAACAGGTGTTTCCAAACCCACTTGAGCTGCTGAGTCAGCTCTTCAGCAGTGCTCTATCCTCGCTAGACCCTCCTCTCTCCAAGTGCATTCAGACAACCATGCAGCACCAGGGGCAGACTGCTCTTGACATGCTCATCACACTGAGGAAGGTGGGGACACCAACTGGGCGTTGTTGACCTTTGCAACACAGTTGCTACTTGCATGCTGTATACCATATGTGTAGTACGTATGTATGTGCACACATGCACTGTTACACACGCATGCACACACACGTGCGCACACTATCAATGGAAGATGTATTCACTCTCTTTTCCGCTTCAACCTGTGTTGCAAACATGTGCCTTCCAATTCATTGCAGAGTTCACTCCTGTTAGTCAAAGGGCTGCAGCTGTCTCTGCAAGACATGCAAGGTATTTTTGTGTTGTGTGACTGTGTATGTTTGAATACCTGCGTGGGTGGTATGTTTGTAGGGTGTGCTATACAGTTCAGTGTGCATGTCCATTTACCTAGGTGTACTCATGTACAGTATGAGTGATGGTGTTGGTTTCACTGTGTATAGTAAATGTGTGTATGCGTATGTCTGTGCCTTTTCTTGTCCATCAGGGGCTGATACGTCACCTGTGTTCTCTGTTGTGGAGGCAGTCCATGCACACTATGTACCTGCCCTGATGCAGTATGGTAGCCTTGAGCGACAGACACTGCACATTGCACTGCAGAGCATCAGCCTGGTGCGTTTGTAGAGTGTGCAAGAGGCTGTTCAGTTTGGTCTAGTTCTGTAGCTGACCTGTTAGCTTACCAGCAACATGCCTAGGCCTGAGTGAGCATGGGTGAGCATGGGTGGTTGGTCCAGTGTCTTCCCTTGGACAGTGTGTGATGTATGACTGAAGTTACTTTTATACATGTCTGAAACAATCTTGCAAAGCTTTCCTTGTAAGAGTTGCTGTAGTCTCTAGCATGCAAATATAGTTTTGCAGTTTGATTGCATTGACTGTCAAGTGTGTACTGTATGTATGTTTAATGATGTGACCCAGATGTTATAGACCAACCAATTAATGCAGTATATACAGTGGACTGGACAACTGGTTGTGCACTATTCGGGGAGAAGGGTGTGTGTGGCACACTGAGTACTGGGTCTGTCTTGTGTCTTCCTGTAGAAGGGTGACAGTGTCAGTGACGTTGTGACGGCTGTGTCATCTTCAGTGAACAGAGCCTTTGCTTATTCCCATCAGGTAAGCTGTTGTGCATATGTACTGCATGTGAGCGTGTATCTATTGTATGCAAGAATGTGTCATTAACCGAGGATTAAGAGGCTGGCTGACACTAGCTGGCTGTGCACAGGTCACTGGCTGTGTATGTTTCACTTACATACCTACATAAGTATATGGTATATGTATTATATAGGTACGTATAATGCAGTATAAGTATAAATGCATGCATTGAATAGCATGAGTTATGTGCATACAAGTGCAATGACAGCACACTGCCCTCAAGACAAGTGTGCCTCTCTTCCTGCAGTCTGTTGAGCGGTGCCTACAGCTGACTGAAGGGTGGGCACTGTCGGCACTGATTGAGGCATTGGAGGTAAGCTATGCAGTGTATATGCTGGACAGGTGCTGTCTTGTGTGTTTGCATGCAAGATTATACGCACATGTATGGCTGTTTAGTGTAGTGCAGTGCATGGAGACATGTACAGTAGTGATTAAACGTACTCAGCTGTATAATATTATTGTTGTTTGAGGTGAGATCTGTATAAATACATATGCGTGTAAGAAAAACATGTTTGTGTTTACCACTTAATATTTAGCATGTATTTGTGTGTGTGTACTTGTGTGTGTGTTGAGCATGCAGCATAAGTGAATCATATCATAAGGAGGACTGTTTGAGTTGTTCTATTGCTACAACCTTCACACAGTGTTACACTTGCCATATTTTATGAACAACATGCGTGTACCTGTTTCATGTATTCGCCGAACGCATGACCAGTGTTTTATTGACCACAGTACCGTGGCCCTGCATGGCGATTTGTTCACATTTCTTCATAATTTGCTGTCGATCGATTCTAGTCATGTGCATTTTACTTTTTGATTTGTGTCTTTTATTTTGTATGATTGCATTTTTCTGTAGAGCATCCTTTAAGTAGTTTCTTTTGTTCTTGTAGACATTCTTCAGTCGCTACATTCAGAAGGTGTCTGATGCTATGAAGCAGCAGAGAGCAGCCTTGTGTCTTGATCCTTCAGGCCACAAAGGCAAGCCTGTCTCTGCAGCCCCTGGTAGTGTTGAAGACAGAGATGAATGGGCTGCCTTCCAGTCTGCGTTTGAGTTCATTGCAGCTTGTGGGGAGATGTTCCTCGAGTGTGAGAAACTCAATGGTGTCCTCTGTCGTGCAATGGCTAATCGGCTGGAAGCAATGAAGCACCCTGCGCGAGCTTCTGTTCCCTTTGGGACTTACAACTATTTGGGACACAGGACATCAGCACAGCTGACGGCAGTGCTGAAATTGCTGGCAGGAATAGAGCAAGGTGTTAAGGGAGAGGGAATGACAATGTGATATACCCTGTATGTAGATGTACATGTACAGGCATTAGTACAAATCATATTAATGTGTTTGTCTTTTTTAACCAATCACTATGCTGAACTAGAGTATAGCAAGTTTCTTGTTCTCTGTCCAATATGGAATTTCCCAATTGCACTGGTGTCTGTGTGCGCACCTGTGCAGGTGGTGGTGAGAGTCACCTGCTGCAGGCTGTGGTGTCACAGGTCCAGCAGCTCAACCAAATGGCCCACCAGCTGGGATTTGACATCTTGTTTGACGGACTGCTCTGCAAGCTCAACCAGGTCCCCTCCATGCAGGTACTGGGGAAGCATGTATGCAGGGATGGTAGGGAGGGGGAGGGAGGGAGGGTTGATGTAGTGGGAAACTGTGGGGATGAGGGGTGTGTGTCATATCTATCTGCTGTGTCTGTCTTGGGTAATGTTTGTTGGTTTGTGTTTATGTGTGGGCGGTGGGTTCCTTTGTGTATGAATTATGCTTATCCCCCCTCTCCAACCAGGTGTGGCTGTCTGAGGTGGTGGTCTCACCAACCAGCCCCAGAGCACTAACTGATGACTTGCCCACTTTCAATCTTTCCCCCCTACCTTACATTACAGAGGTACAGGTGTAGATTCACCATTGCACTAGCACCACACTTACTTCAACCACTCTCAGTCATACTCTTTCACACTCATGCAGTACACGCATGGACGCACACACACACATGCAAATACACATATACATGATGTGTTTGCATGTGCACATGCTTACATTCACATGCACACACACACGCACGCACGCACACACACACACACTAATGCACACAGTCCTTCATACATACAATATGTGACAATTTAGCATTAAGTTTTCATTCCATTTCATTCTGTTATCAAAGATTTAAACTGGTCTGTGTATGTAACCCAGAGTCTATCCGTCATTATTGTTTTAATATGTCATGACAATCATTTATTGTTCACTGCCCAAAGCTATACAGAAACACATGCTCTAGTACACTTTCTTCACCCTTGCAGATTGGTGATTATCTACTGACACTGCCACAGCAACTGGAGCCATTCACATCTCAAGAGAGTCCTGCTCTGGCTGAGGCTCTGAAGAATGGACAATTGCCCTACTCAGAGGGAGGTGAGCAGTGAATGATCAAGGGATGAGTAGCATACATTGCTTGTTTGTTGAAGAGATGAAGTGATACACTGTTAGATGGGGTCCCAGTGCCCTTAGTTTACCCTTCCATTCCTAAGCATTAATTAGCCTAGCATGTCAATGTAAGTGATTGGAGCGAGTGTGTGTAGGATCCATCCGAAAAATGACAACTCTGGCTTGTGCACGCTTTGCACCGAATGAGAGCGAGCCTACCACTTATGAGCAGACTGGTATTCAGCTTTGCCTTTGTGCGGTAGGACTAAGTGACTGACTTCTCTCAGTGTAATAGCATTATAGATCCCGTTGCCATGGTAATGTGCATCTAAACGATGATTCTAAATCTAAGAGAAGCATTTCTATTGCTTCGCTCATGATTCTAAATCCTGTAGACGTACGTGGCGGGCAGAGTGCGCATGACGATAAAACCCATACACGTACAGTACACTGCAGGCAGAATGCATGTAAAGTTTATATGATGTCATCACAGCCATTTTGTATCTGCTGTAATATGCCCATATCGCTGCGAACTATTTCTTCATTTCTCGTCAAATGGCCTCTCTATAAATAGTAGTATTAAGGACAGACGGCGAAGGAGCTTAATGAAAAGGTTTATGTATGTTGGCAAGTTTTTCTATTGGGCTCGCGCATCGTTGTCGGTTGCCAGTGACGCGGACATCGTTAAGAGGAGATAGTGGAGACAATTTTGATTGGATCAGAGAACAGTTAATCAGTGTCTGCGAAGATTTATATCACTCAGCACTCAGGCACTTCACACCCTCGAGCTTCATGCTCTAAATGCCACAGACACCTCTTGGGCGGCATTTAACTATTACTTATACCACTTGCAATTTCTATTATAAGCCTTGGCTAACCTACTGCATTTACACACTACTATAGTTGTATTCGCATTAGAGGGCTGTGTCAGCAGTCCACCCCTCACTATATCACTGTGAACAGTGCACCTTCTCCGTATCCCCCACACCCTTAAACAGTGGCACATCATGTGTCTGTATCCGAGAGTGAGGACGGGGAGTTGGAGGAGCATCCATCAACTGAGTGGATCAGTGCCATAGCTCGAGGCACTGTGGACAAGTATGTCATGAATATTTTGAAGATCCCCAGCTTGACGGAGAGGTCAACACAGCAGCTGGCAATCGACATTGGTATGCTCATTATGACAATGATAGTGGATACATATGTATTGGAGTGACTGGGTAAACACTGTGAGCTGTATATTCATATTTAATATTACTGGCAGGAGCACCAACGTACAGTATGAGCTGTGGTTGAGTAGTACGTTCTGCTTGTGTAGTGAAGGAGATTAAAGTGTTGTGATAGCAGGGAGTGTGTATTCCATGGTGTTTGGGGGACACTAACAAGTCCAGGTGAATGTCAGGGTCAACACAAGACCTACGTACATATGTGCTATGGTGAATTCCTAAGCACCTAAAACTGTTTGTCTCTCCACCGTACAGCTCTGTGTCTTGCATGCAGTGTGTGTTCAAGTACTATGACCATTGTGTGTAGTTTGCAATGACCCCTCTCCCCTCCACCCCTTCTTCCATGTGCTCTGTTGATCGTCACATGTGCAGGCTACTTATGCAATGTCCTAGCAGCACTTGACCAGAGCCCCACTCAACAACTCAAAGATGTGGAGAGCCTCTTGCAAATGGAAAAGGAAAGGTACAGTGTGTCCACAGGAAGGGTCTCACATAAAGAGTATTCATATAATTTTCTGAGAGTTTCTGACAGTTGAACACTTTCTGTGTAGGAATGTTACATTCATGCATATTTGTGTTCCCAGTGCATAGGTGTAGAAGTGAAATCATATTAGAGTACTCTCTTTTCACTCTTTGTAGGTTTGGGGATCTCCAAAAAGATTCAACCATGTCCCGCAAGCTTGTACAAGACATTTATAAAATGCGATGGTCTTCACAATAAGTAGTGTTGTTGCTTATTGTAACTATTGTAATTTGGCCATTCCTGGCATCTCAGACTCATCACTGTACTACGTATTTGTGTTCATTCATTCAGTTAATCGTTATTAGGGAGATGTGGGAAATGTGGCAAATTTTATATATAACAAGATAATTACAAAACATTCTCATAATTGTATAATTGAATAACTGTAATTTCACTTCAAATTCTGATGTGCTTGTACACAGCTGCCTTCATGATCAGATATCTAGCTGTGCAAGTCTTGCCCCTAAGCTTCCCTCATATTAGCTGCTCCCTCCCATGGAGAAGCACGAAGGAACCATCTGCTCTGCACTTCATACCCCAGAACTGAAGCTCAGCGTCTTTAATTTGCCACACGTCCACTGGCATGCTACACAAGGGAAAGAACATAACATTATAATAATTATCACGGATATCTAAGAACATTGAGAGTTTTCATTCAGTACATTGTGGCAGACATTGAATGGTCGCTTTGTACGTACGTATGTACGTACGTACGAGTAGCTATTATAGCTAAATCCTACTGCAATAGTCTTGCTTCTTACCTGATGGGGGACGTCTTTCCATTTGTCGATATCTTTAGTAAAATCTGCTTAAGTAGATGCCTTACATTTCTCTTTTTTGAGCCTGCATCGGCTGGCGTGTTCTCCTCACGATCCAGCCTCTTATTACTCCTACCGCTATCCCTGGTCGGCGTGGACAGGCGATACATATGTGTAGACATAGATAGGGGAAAGAACGGGATTGGCAACGGTGGTGTAGATGGTTCCATATAGTCTCTTGGATGGTAAATGCGGCACGTCTACTAGCTACCGTTGGAGAGATTCTCAGCCTTGAATGTATCAGATGATGAGACTATGGTTTTATGTGGTGGACTGATGACGCCAATGTCAACAACATGGATTGCCATGATTGGTCGGTTCAATTAAGCTATTCTGCTGAAAATGATTAGATAATTCGTCGTCCAATCAAATCTAGATGCAAACCACACGAATAGAATTGGACCATTCAGATCTCTCGAATGCTCGTAGGGTGTAGCTATCGTGTGCTTTGAGGAGGCTGCAGATGGCACTGACATTAATTCTCAGTTTCGTGCGATACTGTAGCGACTACGTACGTTGAACAACCAAATAAAATGGTGGCCATGCAAGTCGATTGGATGGTCAGAGCTTGCGATTGCCCTTTTAAGTGATCTACAAGCCAATTGCGAACGCCGGAAGTAAAATGAGTACGAAATTGGTCACTGTATGCTTTTTCTCGTATTAAAAGCTTAGCTAGCTATGCATCTGACTCCCTAGATTCTTCCTATTATTGCCCCTACCTGTATTGGTGAACTGGTCAGATAGACTTAGATGGCCTGTGCATGTATCATGGAAACAAATCTTAAGAGAGCACTGCATATGCATATAGTACGTACATATGTATCAAGCACCCTGTATATGCATTCACATGCAGAGGAAGTGACGTCCACAACTCTGATCATATCATGAGGTATGCACACATCTGTTAGTTTCTGCAAGAAGCACAATGTGGAGCACATTAGAGTTAACATTGCCACAAATATGCTTTTCAAAGGAGAGCTCCTTACTTTATACTCATGTTGTCTAGGCTAAGCACTATATACTGCAATATATGTACATGTCTAGTGGCTCTAGAGTCAGTCTAGTGTGCTAGTCCCTCGATCCTAGGCAATTAAGACTGATGGGGTCACAACTAACTGTGTGCATATGAGGAATGCACAATGCTTTGCTTCCTTGCAAGGTGTGGTGCATACTGAACTCCAGGAGTTCCCCATAACATTAATGCATGCCGGGCACAGTGCTGGCACCTTGTATGCGTAGGCTTTATTTTGCCCCTTCCATCCCCTTCCATGACACTATGTTCCTGGCCCTTGGATCACACAGGTGAAGAGAATGCTGGAGGTAAATTCCCAGCCTGCAGTGCATGGATGACATCCATAGAAATGACTCAGCCATGACATAGTGAGAAAGATGCTGGACTTTGTCACCTACACTACACTTGCAGCACATGTCATATATGCTACACTGCACATGCATGTGCAACACATGATGAAAGTGGTCAACATACATGCACTGCCAGGAGTGGCTTTGAACTGCTGTAGTCCTCCAGTGGGTCACAAAGTAAAACTTTATAATTTATGTAGTTATTCACCTTAATCAAATTATGGCTTTTAATTTGCAATTGGCCATAAATATATATCCATGCAGGTGGTTGATTTCCCCTCCTATATAAGGAAAAGCATGTATAGCACTTGAGCAGGAGAGCTGGTGGGGGTAGTACACATGCATAAGCAACAACCTTTATTTATACGTGATGTACTGATCCATAAACTAGTACTGTGGCATGCATATAAATTATGGCTTCTTTGAAGCCCTGTGTACGTAGCTGTAGTTGAGGTATGTGTTACAGATGATAGTATTCCAGCTATTTTGTTGACAACTGAAGGAATGTGAACACATTACTAGTGTTTCAGTGCAGACATGCCAAGCACTCATGGGGCTGTACCTCTAAGACCCTTCTTCATTCCTGTCTAATAAGTGCTATATCCTGCTTACCAAGCCCCACCTACTTCAGCATTCAGCTACACTAATACAGCAGTACTTAGATTCTACAATCACTTCCAAATTTGTTACAATTCAGCCCATCTGCTTGCTACCACTCAGTTTTGTGTGGCTCAAAATAATGTTATAATACTGTAGACGTTTTGTTGTTGAATATTGGTATCATGCCATAATTTGGCATCATGACTATTTCTTGGGACGTTGAGGACTGTAAATGAACAGGAAGTAATTAGGGAATTTTGCATGACCAGAGAAGCCTATAAGTACATGCAACGGTACAGCCTGGAGCACTAGCAGTTTGAGAGCCAGTTGCTGAAAGTGTGAACCTAGCCATTGTATAGTGTAGCTATCTAACTGCAAGTGTGACGAGTACAAGCCAAGGTAAGGAATGGACCAGCTCTCCCATCCCCCTAGGCCACTTGCACTACAAAGAGTGCAATCACAGGTGAATGAGAATACTTATTCCAACACTAATGATGATGATGATGACGGATGTGAGGTGTACGAGTTAGTTGAGAAGTTCCAAGAGACAGAAGCAGCGTGTGACCCTGCCCCCACAGAGACAACTGCTGAAGGCCAGCCCAACACGCCGCAGCCACAAAAACCATCTCAACCTGCAAAGACTGATATCGATAAGATCAAAGACAATGATGAAGTTGCCATTGACCTCTGTGATAAGGACAACAGTGTACGTGCAAGTATAGAAGAATCATGATGGTGTGCATGGTTAGGCTACCTCAATCATGCAGTGATATGCATACTTATTTAGGCTAGATCCCAAACAGCAAGTCTACGTAATGCATGCATTTAACACTATTATAGCAAGCCACTGTTCAATCTTGCATGCAAGTTCCTCCTCCCAAGGAAGCAGCCTTGAGCACAACACTAGACCGTGTCAAATTTTAATAGCACCTGACCCAATCCACAAATAGTCGGGACATTCTCACTTGTTTATTGTGAGGTGAAGTATGTCACCAAGCCTTCTCAGTGGTCTCCATTGCTCTGTGTCTTGCATGGAATAATTATTAGACTTCCAATCTTGTTTGTGGAGACATTGTTGTTCCAATTCTTAGTAAACGGTTCCCATGATCAAATACATCGGACATTTCTGGTTTGATCAAAATTTAATATTAACATAACGTAACATGCACTTCAATTGAACTGATTGAATTGAAATTTTGTATACAAAGCTGTATTCATACACACTGTCAGTCTTCTTGTATGTACCCTTTTTCATGTAGACCAGATTCAATGATGTCTTCATGGAGGTTAAAGACACCAAGTTGTTCCCATTATTCAGGAAGCCATTCAAGCTTGCTTACTACTACACCAAGATGGTTATCTACCACTTCCTTGTCTTCACCATTGGTTTCCTTCTGATGATATTTAATGCACTGCTGATAGCAGTCTATGCTTTTATCGTTGCTTGGATCTTGAATCCCTTTTGTCAATCATGTCTGATGCTCCTGGGCCCCATCTTCAAAATACCAATGAAGATTGTGGTAATTTTCTGCTCCCCTGTTACAGCTCATTGTGTAAAAGCTATTCGAAAGATCTGCCCTCAGCGCTGGTACCGTTAGAATAACATTAAAGCCTATATAGCTACAGCAATGTGTACCTTGACTTCACTGCATACAGTTACCTACTAAACTGATAAATCAGGACATTGTACTGCAGCCATGCCATACAATTGTAGAATTGTGCACAAAATTTTATTAGCAAAATCAATTTGTCTCATTCAAATTGCTTCCTGTTGTACTATTATTTAGTAAATTGATTGCTTCCGGTGTGTATAAGTAATGCAAAGAGGCGACCATCTACAGTGTGTGTGAACATAAATATTATATTAATTCAATTGTTGCATGAACTGGGCAAGTTAACCAGCTGCAGCATGCATATGCATGCATGCTATGTATGTAACTAATCATTTGAGTTATTTCCGTTTTATTAATGAGATGTAGTGTAATAGTTCACTTCCTGCATTCGGTATTATGTATGCCTTTGTACTGTTCTGGAGTAGCAGTGAAAGGGCTTCCTATCTACGGTGTCAGTTGTTGTTTGGTTGGTATGTGGGCTTAGGTTGATACATGAATGAATATAATTCATGCAATCATTTCATATTCCAGTGAAGTACGTATTCTTGTTCATTGCCTGGTCATTGCATACAGTCAGAAGAACAATCTTCAGCTTTTTAGGAGTGTGCATGCATGTAGTGTTGCAAGCCAACGCTCTTCGAGATATTTGAGAGTTCAGGCAGATAGAATTCCTGTTTCATAGCCAAGTACACCAATTACTATAGGTTAAGCACTTGTTGTTCTTACAAGGTCATGTGCTGACACACCTGCACGGTACTAGTTGCCTGCACCATCAGTTAACTTCAAATTCTATAATGGATCTCCCATCAATGCACTAGTGATACCTGTAGTGAAGCTTCACTCCTTTGGCAATAAACTGGTGTACTGCTGTAGATTGGTGAGTTTTTGAACCAACTACGTATGAATATGATTGAAAGTCAGTGGCAAAAGAAGGTAAGAGGGCAGCTAGTGGTCTTGCCTTGCAGGCTTAGTGGCTGAACTCCCCAATACATAGTGCCTATTGGTCCCACGTTCAGGCATCTCATTCTTGCTAGTCTGGTGGAGCTACTCATGCACGTGGTCAACGTAAATTCAATTTGATTATTATTAGCAGAGGGCTCAAAAATGTTTAACACTTGCACAAACCTCCATGCACATAAAGAGACCACAAGTTGTATACGTATAACAGTTAAAGACACTATCATATATTGTGCACGTGGTAGTACATACATGTACAGTAACTGGTCGCCTTGTGGTACTATACAGAAAGGCAAGTGGCTACAAATCAATTGTCTGACTTTGCAGTGAGCAGACACTTAAATACTGGCAATGATGTCAATAACAAGTCATTCTACGCTTGAGCAGTTACACTAGGCAGTGTTAGTGTATGTATAATGTGCTATTGATTACATCATGCACGGTACAGCATGCAGCCATGTAGGAACAATGACTACATGAATATGCTGATCATGCATGAAAATGCAATGTTGATATCACAGTTTGGACCAATCCAATATAGCTACATAGGTATATAGGGCAATAGAAGTACACCAGTGGCAGAGGGTACACTGGTACCAGAGGCATTTGGCCCTAGGCCTGTTGAAATTGTGCTGGACGCTCCACAGGCTCGATACCGAGGAATCGTCTTTGCTTCCGTTGACTATGAGGGAAAACACTCCTCCAATGCATTGTCATATACACCTATGATCTCCACATGAAACTAAATTAGGAATTATAATATGTACAATTATGGTAATAAAATACCAGAAGTCTAATACTATCAAACGTATCAGGTTTGTAGTGATTACACAGCTGTTTGTTTGTTTTCAATCTCAATACTATCTCTAGTGCTACTGCGAGACCTGTCCAAGAGCGGTACAGATTTGTTGCTTCCAGCAATCAATCTTGGCTGAATTCTGTCCAGATCAATTGGTTGCTCAACAATGGAAA
Organism: Ianthella basta; assembly: GCA_964019415.1. Lineage (NCBI taxonomy): Eukaryota > Metazoa > Porifera > Demospongiae > Verongiida > Ianthellidae > Ianthella > Ianthella basta. Next base: position 5,012,607 of record OZ025879.1, read on the forward strand.
ATGTGTAATGATAGTTTTTAACACAGCTGCGAAGGACCTTTCTCAGTGCAGTGCGATAGAGCCGAAGTACCTTGGCTGTGCACACATAGGCCAGTGTCAGGAACACAGCTTGAGTGGTGTTGAGTATGATGAAGAGGTACCATGCCCAAGACAGTACAGAGTCTATCAGAGCAAGGAATCCAAACACCCATGTGGCACCTGTAATGAAGAATATAGCAACCAAGACACGGCAGTTACGAGAACCAGTCTTGTGTGTTAGATCCTTACTGTTGGCAGACCTCTTCAACATAAACAAAATGATGCACACAAATACAAATGCCCCAGAAGTGAACAGAACACAGAAGGCTAGAGGAGCAATGAAGCTCAAGACAAGTGCCAATTCCTGGTTTATCCAACACAGTCCATCCACACCATAACCCACCGCTCCTGGGATGGCATAGTTCACTGGCACTGTGACAATGAGAACCAGTAGAGGAGACAGCCAACCTGCTGCCATGTACAAGATGAGGTAGTACCAGCTCTCTCTTTCTTTACTGGCAACCATCTTCAATGCATGGTAAAAGTGACCTACCACATTCAGTGACAGAAGTGACATCCACACAAAGCGGGCAAGGAACAGGTAGTGCAGTAGAATGGCCACCACCTGGCATACCACATCCTCCAGACTCACTGCATACACAGCTGAACCAAGCAGAAAGGTCAGGTCTCCCAGGAGGAGCACAAGAACAAAGTTCATAAAGAGCTTGCCATAGAAGGTCCTCATCTCAGCAAATGCAACATAGGTGAAGAGCAAGATGGTAGCAGCAACAACATCTACTGAGAGACCAAGGTAACTGAGAATGGTGTATGCTGGTGGGTAACCATACAGTGTTCTAGTAATAGTTTCATTTACTGTTGTGTTGAAGTCAGATGTGAAGTTGGTGCAAACAAGTGGATTCCCCTCAGAAGTGTACCCCTGCACACTCACATTCTGTTTCAGTGCAATCCAAAAGACCATCTGATTGTTAATTGGTTCATACTCTGTGGCATTCAGTGCTATCAATGTGCAATTGGAATCAACTGGCATGCAAGATGTTCCATTGTAGGTGTATCCAGGTTGGCAGAATGCTTCACGGCACACACTACTGTATACATCAAATACTTGCATTTTTGCACAGGATTCTTTAATAGTTGAAGTTAGCTGAATGTTGCGTGAACCAAGCACTACAAGTCCACTTCCTGTCACATCCAGGAGCAAGGTAAAAGTGTTAAAAGGAGGAGAATCTTTACTCCTAGGAGGCACGGGTGGAGGACACCGCAGTTCACTTCTGTCCATTGTCGGACTGCTGCAGAGAGCGCAGTATTCATTTTTGTAAGTACCTGAAGCAGTACTGATTTGTCTAGCCTTCCCTGGCTCTCTATGACAGAGTTCTTCTAAATCATGATATTCTTTGGATGATGTGTTTGTTCCAGGTGGAGGTTGGCATTTGTAAGTTATTCCACTATCACACTCTCTTAACGGATAGGCTCTAGCACCAGTCCACTGAGGTTCTATGTACACTGTAGCATAGCAAGCAGCCAATAAGACATCTAAGTCAACTACACCATCATTGCTGTTGACACTTTCTAACAGGCTGTTATTGCACCGCCACTGTGATTGCCATGATATCTGCTCTCTGTCAGGCACACCATGGCACTGAGCACAGTACTTGTTTCTGTAGACCAATCCTGTCCTGTTGTAACTGATGGGTGGGTTGAAGTGTGACTGTGCTTCACACTTATCAGCAGGTTTGTTCGCAACGTCAGACTGGTTCTTAGGACAAGAAGCAATCATCCAATAATATTTCAGCTCATCCTCTTGGTCAATTCTCTCCTTGAGCACAATATTTGGCTCACAGTCAAAGTTGGGTATGCTGGTGTTGTGGACATAGACTGAGTCTGAGCAGCAATCTCCAAACAGTTTGCATTGCTCATCACATCTGCATCCCACAGGGCGTAGGTAATCCTTGCAGGAATAACTGTCCTCATGGAGGCAATGTAGTTCAGCCACCAAAGGTGGGGGCACTTGCACAGGTGGTAGTTTGGTAGGGAGAGTGGGTATAGTTTGTGACGTCCATTTCACTGTTGAAGTAGGCATAACTGAAAAAGCTGCATTTGTTGAAGGGAGCACCGTGTTAGTAGGATTATCTGGTTGTAGTGGGATGGAGAAAGAAGGGCTATGAAGCACTGAGGGATGGAGAACTCCTGGTGCGGGCACAGTAGTGGCGTCCTTAAACTGGCCTTCTGACATTGTGGAAACTGTCAGTGAAACACTTATCACATGTGTGGTAAACAGAGGGTGAGCGGGTAGTTCTATGTATGCCCTCGTTTGGAGTGGAGGAGATTGCTCTGATGAGGGACTGGGACTTGGCACTGCAGCTGGCGATGACTGTGATCCAAATGTTCCAGTTGGAATGCATAGAAACAGAAACAAACTCAATAGCCACATTGTAGTGATTAGCAAGTTGAAAGTAAGCAGATCAAATCAACTTCCAAATTTCTCTGCAAGCAGGTACGTACAGTACATACGTATATACTAAACGGGAAATGGCATTAATTGATTCAATATAATTGATCGCTTCAAGTCAGTGTTTGTGGCTCTCACCAAAGGCTCGGTGGTTTGCACACCTTACGTTAAGTGAATATCACTGGTATACCTGGTCACGATCCTCCAGGGTAACGTATGATATACAATTATAAGGAGTACGGATAAAGCAGGAATATATCACATGATATTAATTATATTATTGTGTAGACTATGAATTTCACAATGTTAATGTTGGGCAGCTTATATTACACATCATGGTTTAACTGTTGTACAGACTGTAACCTTGGTTGCTACTGGTTTGTTCTTTGCTTTATCTGGTGTGGAGTATACCCAGTTCAGGATTCTTTGCAATCAAGTGGAGAAGCGAGAGGACCCCAAGAACGGCACAGCACCCCATGCTTGAGCTGATGAATCCTAACATGCCTTTGACTGGGATGCGGCAAGGTGAGAAGAGGTGTGAGTGTAGTGTAGTGAAGTATGTGATTGAAGTTTATTAAAGCTGCAGTACTGCTCATCATTTTCATGATTGATTGAACATCGCAGCTATGAGCCTCTATCAAATCATAATCAATATATAACTTGCACAAACCTCCATCCACGTAGAGGAGACACAAATTATGTAATAATACATCACCTACTGCATGTGAATGGTCACGTTGTAGAACTAGAAAGGCCAGAGTACCTACAAATCAATTATCTGAGTTTGTAGTACATGAGTAGACACTAAAAATTAACTAGCTTTGCTGTCAGCACATTTCATTCTATGCTTGCAATTGACCAGTTGCACCATGCAGGCTGTGTCAGTGTACATACAGTGTGGTATATCTATAATACAGCATGCATGGTCCATCATGCAGTCATACAGGATTTAACCTCAGCTTAAAGTGTGATGTCACTATTCGCGGCTGCACTAGCTTCCAAGTTGCTGTATGTTGCGTGTGCTGAAGTGAAAGATAAAGTGTCAAGTCCAATCCAATACAGCTAGCTACATAGGATCATGAAAGCACACTTGTGGCAGTAGGAACACTGCCACCTCAGCCATCTGATTCTGTTTTTGATTGTGCTGTACAGGTTATAAATTGTCCACCGATACCCAGAAATCCTCCTTTCCTTAGCTGCCTATGAGGAAACACACTCAGCCCATCCACTTGATCTCCACATGCATGCAACTGAAATAGAAATTATTATTAAAAAGCAAATTAATGTTGGTTATATATCAAGCATGCATGCATGTCAGGGTTTGTGGTTGTTGCGATAGCTGTCAGCTTATTTCTGATCTCGAACTCCATACTATATATATTGTCATTACGAGTGCAAGAATAGACCAAGAGTGGTACTACAGACTTGTAGTGACAGCTGTGTTTAAAATTGGCTGAGTTCTGTCCAGCTCTTTTGGCTGCTCAACAATGGGAAGTCTATAATCACAACTTTTAACACAACTGTGATAAACCTTGGTTAGTGCGGTGTGGTAGAGCCGAAGTACTTTGGCTGTGCACACATAGGCCAGTGTCAGGAACACAGCTTGAGTGGTGTTGAATATGATGAAGAGGTACCATGCCCAAGACAGGGCAGAGTGTGTTTGAGCAAGGAATCCAAACACCCATGTGGCACCTGTAATGCAAAATACCGCAATCAGCACACGGCAGTTACGTGAAGCTGTCCTGTTCCTAAGCTCTTTACTTTCTCCGGTACTACGCAACTTAAGCAGGATGATGCAGACAAATGCAAAAGCCCCAGTAGTGAACAGAATGCAGATTGTCAAAGGAACAATGAAACTAAAGGTGATAGGCAAAGTCCCATTCATCCAACACAGTCCATTCTCACCATAACCCACTGATCCTGGGATGGCATAGTTCACTGGTACTGTGACAATGAGAACCAGTAGAGGAGACAGCCAACCTGCTGCCATGTACAACATGAGGTAGTGCCAGCTCTCTCTTTCTTCATTGACAATAAATTTCATTGCATAGTAAAAATGACGTGCCACATTCAGTGACAGAAGTGCCATCCACACAAAGCGGGCAAGGAACAGGTAGTGCAGTAGAATGGCCACCACCTGGCATACCACATCCTCCAGACTCACTGCATACACAGCTGAACCAAGCAGAAAGGTCAGGTCTCCCAGGAGGAGCACAAGAACAAAGTTCATAAAGAGCTTGCCATAGAAGGTCCTCATCTCAGCAAAAGCAACATAGGTGAAGAGCAAGATGGCAGCAGCGGCAACATCTGCTGAGAGACCAAGGTAACTGAGAATAGCGAATGCTGGTGGGTAACCATATAGCACTCTTATAACAGTCTTGTTAACTGTAGTGGTAAAGTTGGATGTGTAGTCAGTACAAACAAGTGGATTCCCCTCAGAAGTGTATCCCTGCACACTCACATTCTGTTCCAGTTCAATCCAAAAGACCATCTGATTGTTAATAATTATTGGTTCATACTCTGTGGCATTCAGTGCTATCAGTGTGCAGTTCTGGGAAAGCAGTAAACAAGATCCTCCATTGTAGGTGTATCCAGGTAGGCAGAGTGCTTCGCGGCAGACACTACTGTACAAATCAAATACTTGCATTTTTGCACAGAATTGTTCAATAGTTGAAGTAACCTGAATGTTGCGAAAACCGTGTGCTACAAGTCCACTTCCTGTCACATCCAGGAGCAAGGTAAAAGTGTTAGGAGGAGGAAAACTAAAACTTGTTATCCCATTAGGCACAGGAGGACACCGCAGTTCACTTCTGTCCATCGTTGGACTGCTGCAGAGTGCACAGTACTCATTTTTGTAAATACCTGGAGCACTACTGATTTGTCTAGCCTTCCCTGGCTCTCCATGGCAGAGTTCTTCTAAATCACGATATTCTTTGGATGATTTGTTTGTTCCAGGTGGAGGTTTGCATTTGTAAGTTATAACACGATCACACTTTCTTAATGGATAGGCTCTAGCACCAGTCCATTGAGGTTCAATGTACACTGTAGCATAGCAAGCAGCCAATAAGGCATCTAAGTCAACTATACCAGTATTGCTGTTGGCACGTTCCAACAGGCTGTTATTGCACCGCCACTGAGATCGCCATGATATCTGTTCCTTCTCAGGCACACCATGGCACTGAGCACAGTACTTGTTTCTGTAGACCAACCCTGTCCTGTTGTCACTGATCGGTGGGTTGGAGAGTGACTGTGCTTCACACTCATTTACAAGTTCGTTTGTACTTTCACTATCAGACTTATTCTTAGGACAGGAAGCCATCATCCAATAATACTTCAGTTGACTCTCTTTGTCAATTCTCTCCTTCAGCACAATATTTGGCTCACAGTCAAAGTTGGGTATGTTGGTGTTGTGGACATAGACTGAGTCTGAGCAGCAATCTCCAAACATTTTACACAGCTCATCGCACCTGCATCCTAGAGGGCGTAGGTAATCCTTGCAGGAATAACTGTCCTCATGGAGGCAATCTAGTTCAGCCAAGTGTGGGGGCACTGTCATTAGTGGTAGATTGGTAAGGAGAGTGGGTATAGTTTGTGAAGTCCATTTTATTGTTGAAGTAGGCATAACTGAAAAAGCTGTGTTTGTTGAAGGGAGCACTGTGTCAGCTGGCTGTAGTGGGTTGGAGAAAGAAGGGCGATGAAGCACTGAGGGGTGGAGGTCTTCTTGTGTGGACACAGTAGTGGCGTCCTTGAACTGGCCTTCTGACATCATAGAAGCTGTCGGTGAAATTCTTATCAGATCTGTGGTAGGCTGTGGGTGAGTGAGACGTTCAGAGTGTGTCCTTGGTGATAAGCTTATAGCAGGAGTTGGCTCTGATGAGGCAGTTGGACTTGGCACTGCAGCTGGTGATGACTGTGATCCAAATGTTCCATGACCAGTTGGAATGCATAGAAACAGAAACAACCTCAACAGCCACATTGTAGAGATTAGTAGGCTCAGGTATGCTGACTGATTTCTCTGTGAGCAGGTGTGCATGTACTACATAATATAGGAAATGGTATTAATTAATAAAGCTATATTGGCTGCTCTCTGTAAGTGTTTGTGACTCTCGTCAATGGCACAGAAGTTGGCACACCTTGTTTATTGAATATTGACTGTATACCTGGCCACAATCCTGCAGGATGGAGAACACAGTTAATAATAATATTCACTTTTGAAGGCAATTGTTGCCGAGACATTTGAACAGAATTTCTAGTGTTTGGCTAGTATTTCCAAGAATTGAAAGACTAAGTGCAATGCATGGGTCTTCAATGCACAGATCTTCACAAATAGGCAGAGACGCTAGTGCATCAATCCCAGCCCTAGAACAGCATAGCAGTCCATTCTGATGAATCACAGCATGCAGTTAACAGGGAAGGTGACGGGGTGACAATGAATTAAAGAACCATTGAGGGCATGTTCACATGAGACCGAGCAAAGAAGCAATGAGTTTGGAAGTGGTCTATGGCTCACAACAATGTGAAATCGTATCCCTGATCCCCACACTAGCCCCATCCCCAGCCACCCATGTACTACCACCACCATCAGTGTGCTAACACCACATCCTCCGACAGCTGTAAACTACTAGAAATGCCTTAAAAATACTCTCTTATGTCAAGCATGTATCCACCAGGGCATCCCAACAGGTACTGCAATTGCATTGCATTTTCAATGTTAATTCAACTTAGGAAGCATAGACACACTTTAGATTTGCTTACGGTGTGGTGGACATGACTTGTGGATACATACCCAAATCCAACAGAATCTCTGAATGTGCTCTGATCTGCAATATCTACTTGCTACTCTCCTCCAACTGGAGTATAATGACTTGACATTCATATTTGTATGATATCTTGTATAAAATCATATATTAGTTTTACATGACAACCTTATATATTATTATTTCCTTTCTTTACTGTTCTTTTTCCTTTGAGGGCACTGAATGCTTCCCCTTCAACTGACTGTTCGTTATTATTATTATTATTATTATTACTAGCTGAATGCCCGCCCTTCGGGTGGGTTCCCAGGATAACGTTTGAAATTTGAGCGTTTAACCAATCAGAACTGTCCATTTAATTGGAGCATTCCGTAGACTCGCACCGTGAAACTCCGTACGTACAGAATTTACTTATGTTAATCTATTTCGTTTAAAGGAGTTCAGCGTCGAAGGCATTAACTACCTTAGGTCACCCCCGTATTGCCGTGATGTACTCTTCCAAGTTTGGTGAAGATTGGTGAAAAATTGAGAGAGGAGTTCGTGCACAACGAAACGCGACCTCTTCCCTATCTCTTAGATATGGCGGCGACCGTAAAAGTGGCAAGAACTCGGACGGAAAGACCTTAAACCAAATTTCGGCTCGGCGAGGTTACTCACAGTACGCCTCTTCGTAATCCTACCAAGTTTCGTGACGTTTCGTCCAGAAATGAAGGAGATTATCCCGGAAAAGGAAAATGTGCGTTATGTTTATTATAATAAGATAAGATGTTTTTTACCCTCCAAGGAACACCCACACCTATCATGATATCACAAGCAGCTGCTTTAGTCCAAACCAGAGCTCTAATTATTCCATAATTTTGTGCATTAATTTTTGTAGCGTATACTTGAACATCGCACTAAACATCAATACTCGTTCAAGCAGTACAATGTGTATCTGCTTGCCAAGCACCTGGAACAACTGAACCATTAGCACTCTGACCCAGTCACATGTGTGCTTGCTATACCTTTCCATATCATAGAAGTACTCTGCTGAATCGCTAGTAAGTGTTTGTAAGCTGGCTACACTAAGTGGCAATGTTATCCAACTCCATGGCTCAATGGAAAGGAAGCGAAAGAGGAATACCAGCCACGAGCAACGGGCTTAACCAGCGGGACTTACGCTCTATTGCAGAGTTTTAGCCACGCCACGTGAGCTGCTACTTACGGTGGTGGGAGGCAAATTGCCGTGGCCATGATCAGCGTCTTGCATGGTAGAAACTCCATGACAGAGTGTGAATTGCATGCTGCTCATTAATGGAAGTCCGGAGTGAATTAATACAACCGTAATAAACCTCTGTTAGTGCAGTGCGATATATAGAACCAAAGCACCTTGGCTGTGCACACATAGGCCAGTGTCAGGAACACAGCTTGAGTGGTGTTGAGTATGATGAAGAGGTACCAGGCCCAAGACAGGGCAGAGTCTATCAGAGCAAGGACTCATGCCCAGGACTGAGCCTGAGTCTATTTGAGCAAGGAACCCAAATACCCACGTGCCACCAGTTATACAGAACACAGCAATCAACACACGGTAGTTACAAGAAACTTTCCTGTGCCTTACTTATTTAGGTCTTTACTGTCCTTGGTCCTACGCAACTTCAACAGGATGATCAGATGCAGACGAATATGAAAACCTCAGTAGTGAACAGAATACAGATTGTCAATAGAACAATAAAACTAAAAGTGATATGCAGTGTCCCATTCATCCAAGAGACTAAGGTAACTGAAGATAGTATATGTTGAAGAGTACACATTGTCATACAGAGTTCTAATAACAGTCCCGTTAACTGACAGCTAGGGGAATATAATTAGATGTGAAGCAAACGCGCAAAAGCGCAAACAAATGAATTCCCCTCAGAGGTGTATCCTTGTACACTCACATTCTGTTTCTGGGCTATCAGTGCTTTCACTCCACTGGTCATCTCAGCTACTGGAGGCATGGCTAACCAAGCTACTGTTTTCTACAAACGCCTGGTCTCCTGTCTAGCCACGAAATGGGATCAGCCGTACCCTGCCACCATGTCCTGGTTACGCAGCCGCCTCACTTTCTCGCTGCTCCGCTCTGCCATCCAATGCATCAGAGGTGCCCGCTCCTGCTGTGGACATGCCACCAGGGCACCTCCCGCTGACCTGGCCATCTCAGCTCTCCATTGCATCTGAAGTACTATGTAATGTATGACTCCCTGGTTATTCCTACTTAGTAGCATTAGCTAATTGCTTCCCTGTCAGTATTAAATCATGTCTCAGGCAGTGCGCATGTGTGCCTTTCTAATAATAATTGTTGTTGGATCAGTGTGCGGTTCTAGCTGGGACAACAGCAAGCATGCACTATCTTCCATTGTAGATGTATTGAGGTAAGCAGAGTGTTTCAGAGCAAGCATTAATGTACATGTCAAATACTTGCTTTTCTCACAAGATTCCTCAATAGTTGAAGAAACCTGAATGTTACAACTGCTGAGCACTACAAATCCACTTCTTGTCACATCCAGAAATATGGTATAAGTGATGTGCGGTGGAGGTGTTGTCATCACAGGTACATCTGGTGGACACTGCAATTCACTTCTGTCCATTGTCGGACTGCTGCAGAGTGCACAGTACTCATTTTTGTAAATACCTGAAGCAGTACTGATTCGTCTAGCCTTCCCTTTGTTATTCTCTCATTCACCACAATACTCGGCACACAGTCAAAGTTGAATATGTCGGAGTTGTGGACATAGACTGATAATCATGCTTGAAAACCTATGACATAAGTGAAGATTCAATCTTTCATGCATTACTATACAGGGTAGTGCAATGTGGAGACAATTGTGGCTGTGATGGGGCAACTACAGCCTTATCTCATTGCAATTAATTGGCACATTGTTGGTGCCCGACCAGTTGCTCATAGTTGTACATAGATTGCATTGTCAATAGAGAAAGCAAAAAATTTACGAATGCCACTCATTCTTCTAATTGCATATAATAAGTATAAGTATTCAATATATATTATGTAAAAAGCTGTAGTAATATGTTGTCATGTTTAGATGTTATGCTTTGTAAATTGAATTGAACATATTCTTTTACTGCATTCCACTAAATAATCCATGCTTATATGGCTTGTCAATTGTCACTCAATTGTATACAATTAGATCACTGTGGATTAGACAGTATTATATTTGTCAATGCATGCATGCTTATAATAATACTTGTGTATGTATGTAATTATCAATATTACATTGATCTATACCCAACTTACAGTAAGTGAACGGCACATATTCCCATGAAGGGTGAACTGCACACCACATGGAGTGTGTGTAGCATACCAAAAACGTGTTTGTATTGGGACAAGCACAGAATGCCTTATTTGGTGTGCCCTGGAGGCAAACATGATTCAGTGCAGTAATTGTCTTTTTCTTTGCAGTCGGCGACGAAATGCACTCAACTCCATTGTCATAAACACTTAATCTCGACATGCAACTGAATTATGGATTATAAATCACATTTAATGATGGTTACATAATGCCAGAAGCATGTATTTCTATCAAGCAATCAAGCATATCAAAGTTAGTGTTTGTTGCAATAAAGCAGCTGTCAGCTTGTTTTGGATCTCGAGCTCCATACTATATATTGTCATTACGAGTGGGGAATAGCCCAAGAGTGGTACTACAGATTTGTAGTGGCAGTGTTTGAAATTGGCTGAGTTCTGTCCGGTTCTTTTGGCTGCTCAACAATGGGAAGTCCATAATGACAATGTATAACACAACTGTGATAAACCTTGGTTAGTGCAGTGTGGTAGAGCTGAAGTACCTTGAGCGTGCACACATAGGCCAGTGTCAGGAACACAGCTTGAGTGGTGTTGAATATGATGAAGAGGTACCATGCCCAAGACAGGGCGGGGTCTATTGTAGCAAGGAACCCAAACACCCATGTGGCACCAGTTATGCAGAACACAGCAATCAACACACGGCAGTTGCGTGAAGCTGCCCTGATCCTAAGCTCTTTACTCTCCTTGGATTTACGCAACTTAAGCAGGATGATGCAGACAAATGCAAAAACTCCAGTATTGAACAGAATGCAGATTGTCAAAGGAACAATGAAACTAAAGATGATAGGTAAAGTCTCATCCATCCAACACAGTCCATTCTCACCATAACCCACTGTTCCTGGGATGGCATAGTTCACTGGTATTGTCACAATGAGAACCAGTAGAGGAGACAGCCAACCTGCTGCCAAGTACAAGATGAGGTAGTGCCAGCTCTCTCTTTCTTTACTGGCAACCATCTTCATTGCATGGTAAAAGTGACCTGCCACATTCAGTGACAGGAGTGACATCCACACAAAGCGGGCAAGGAACAGGTAGTGCAGTAGAATGGCCACCACCTGGCATACCACATCCTCCAGACTCACTGCATACACAACTGAACCAAGCAGAAAGGTCAGGTCTCCCAGGAGGAGCACAAGAGCAAAGTTCATAAAGAGCTTGCCATAGAAGGTCCTCATCTCAGCAAATACAGCATAGGTGAAGAGCAAGATGGCAGCAGCAACAACATCTACTGAGAGACCAAGGTAACTGAGAATGGCAAATGCTGGTGGGTAACCATATAGCACTCTTATAACAGTCTTGTTAGCTGTAGTGGTAAAATTGGATGTGAATCTAGTGCAAACAAGTGGATTCCCCTCAGAAGTGTATCCCTGCACACTCACATTGTGCTTTAGTGCAATCCAAAAGACCGTCCAATTGTTAATTGGTTCATACTCTGTGGCATTCAGTGCTATCAGTGTGCAGTTCTGGGAAAGCAGTAAACAAGATGTTCCATTGTAGGTGTATCCAGGTAGGCAGAGTGCTTCGCGGCACACACTACTGTACACGTCAAATACTTGCATTTTTGCGCAGGATTCTTCAATAGTTGAAGAAACCTGAATGTTGCGCAAACCATGTGCTACAAGTCCACTTCTTGTCACATCCAGAAGGAACGTAAAAGTGTTCAAAGGAGGAAGAGACCTTATCCTAGGAGGCACGTGTGGAGGACACCGCAATTCACTTCTGTCCATGGTTGGGCTGCTGCAGAGAGCACAGTACTCATTTTTGTAAGTACCTGGAGCACTACTGATTTGTCTAGCCTTCCCTGGCTCTTCGTGGCAGCGTTCTTCTAAATCACAATATTCTTTGGATGATGTGTTTGTTCCAGGTGGAGGTTTGCATTTGTAAGTTATAACACGATCACACTTTCTTAATGGATAGGCTCTAGCACCACTCCACTGAGGTTCAATGTACACTGTAGCATAGCAAGCAGCCAATAAGGCATCTAAGTCAACTATACCATCATTGCTGTTGGCACTTTCCAACAGGCTATTATTGCACTTCCACAGTGATGGCCATGATATCTGTTCCTTCTCAGGCACACCATGGCACTGAGCACAGTACTTGTTTCTGTAGACCAACCCTGTCCTGTTGTCACTGATGGGCAGGCTGGAGAGTGACTGGTTTTCACACTGATCTGCAAGTTCATTCGTAATTACACTGTCAGACTTGCCCTCTGAACAGGAAGCAATCATCCAATAATACTTTAGTTGACTCTCTTTGTCAATTCTCTCCTTCAGCACAATATTTGGCTCACAGTCAAAGTTGGGTATGTTGGTGTTGTGGACATAGACTGAGTCTGAGCAGCAATCTCCAAACATTCTGCATTGCTCATCGCACCTGCATCCTAGAGGGTAGCTAGCCTGGCAGGAGTAACTGTACTCATGGTAGCACATTAATTCAGCCACCAAAGGTGGGGGCACTTGCACAGGTGGTAGATTGGTAGGGAGAGTGGGTATAGTTTGCGACATCCTTTTCGCTGTAGAAGTAGTCATAACTGAAAAAGCTGCATTTGTTGAAGGCAGCACTGTGTTAGAAGGGTTATCTGGCTGTAGTGGGTTGGAGAAAGAAGGGCTATGAAGCACTGAGGGGTGGAGAACTCCTGGTGTGGGTAGAGTAGTGGTGTCCTTGAACTGGCCTTCTGACATTGTGGAAGTGAGACGTTCAGAGTGTGTCCTTGGTGATAAGCTTATAGCAGGAGATGGCTCTGATGAGGCAGTGGGACTTGGCACTGCAGCTGGTGATGGCTGTGATCCAAATGTTCCATGGCCAGTTGAAATGCATAGAAACAGAAACAACCTCAACAGCCACATTGTAGAGATTAGTAGGCTCAGGGATGCTGACTGGTTTCTCTGCAAGCAGGTGTGTATGTACTACATAATATAGGAAATTGTATTAATTAATAAATGTATATTGGTTGCTCTCTGTAAGTGTTTGTGACTCTCATCAAAGGCACAGTGGTCTAGCAGACGTACAGGCATGCAATGTATCCTAGGTTACTACGGGTTAATTGTCACTCAATCAGTCTCAAATGGGCTGGTGCACTCAATGCACAGGTCTTCACAAACTGGCAGGGAAGCCAGTGCTTCCCAGCCCAAGAAAAGCATAGCAATCCATGCTGATTGGAATTGCAGCATGCAGTTAACAGGGAAGGTGACATAACAACACTGGAGGAAAGAACCATTGAGGACATATGTTGATATGAGACTGAGCAAAGAAACAATGAGTGGAACTGGTTTATTACTTGCAACAATGTGGCATCCTATCCTGAACTACAGTAATTAACCCCATCCCCAGCCACCACCACCATCAGTGTACTACCACCATGTGCACTGACTGCCGTGAACCACTAGAAATGCCCTAAAATACTCTATGTCAATCATGTATCCACCAGGGCATCCCAAGAGATACTGCAAGAATATTGCACTATCACTGCTGATTAGTTATATTAATTCAACTTATGATCTCTCAGCAAAGGAAGTGTGGACACACTTCAGATTTGTTCACTGTGTGGAGACAACTTGTGGATACATACCCAAATCCTTACAACTCTCCTGCAACTGGAGTATACGACTTGGTATTCATGTTTGTAAAACTATTGTGTATAAAATTATAAAGTTATACATGATCCTATTGTTTCCTGTCTTGACTGTGCTTCCCCTTCAACTGACTGTTTTCTTCAAGTTTTTTAGCATACACATAAATAACTTATAATTATGCACTTTATCATTATGTTTCATACCCTCCAAGGCACACCGAATTAAGCCACAAGCTGCTGTTTTATTCCTACCCAGATTATTCCATATGCATTTTGCAGCTTACAAAACTCTTCATGATTGAATATCCCACTAAAGGCCAATGCTCATTCAAGCAGTACAATGTGTATCTGCTTGCCAATCACCTAGAACAATTAAACCATTAGCACTCTGACCCAGGTCTCTGAACCCCTAATGCATGCATGCACGCATGAGCGGCTCCTAGGTCAGCATCCTCCATGGGCAAGCAGTGACAGGCACAGACCATATGAACTGTTCAATTGAACCTTAAATCAGCAGTCATTTAATTGTATTCACTTGTCCCAATGATTAATGTAATACAAGTGTTAATGTTGCCTCATAACTGATGTCATTTCTTGATCATATGCGCTCCGGCCATCGCCACCTTTTCAAATACTCCTCCTGACTTGGACGTTACGATCTTGCATGCACTTTCAGTTACTTTGCGTGTGCAGTATCCAAAGACAGCCCTAATGGCATTCAATTGTCTTTAATTCTCTGCACCACATGGTATACACATTTCCTTTCCATATGTGCATGGTAACAACCAAAACCCTATAATTTAACAATTAACTTCATTACATATACATTACAATAATATTAGTCATGTAATTTATACTTTTAAATCTATGTTTCTCATGCACTGGTTTAATAAATTATAGGCTTCACTTCCCATGTGTGTCTACATGTAGTAACTTTTTGTATTATGTTATAGCTGCCATTTGGCACTGTGCATGCATGCACTGTATATACATATGAACACTACAGGACACAAGATGTGATGCAGAACAGCTAGCACTGTCTATAGTTTTCTGGCTAGAGGCCCAAACATCTTATAAAGGTATATATGATTCACTCAATCAAACATCTAAGTAAGGTACACAGAGGTATGCATGCAACAAGCCACACTGTTAAATAAGAAAATTAATGTAGCACATATAATATGCAAACCATGTAATGTCATGGAAATACATAATGCTACACACAACAAACTTGTATGGCTACAGTAGCTAGGGATATGTAGCAATGCTGTGATGGAAATGCATGCATGCAGGATAGCTCTTGTAGAGAGTATATGTAGCACTGTAATGTTATACTATGAAATGTTAGTTAAAATGTTCAAGACGAGTTTACTTGCGCTGAAGTGCTTGGTATGTGATGCTGCATGTTCTGAGTGGCAAACAGGCGTGCAGCGAAACACAGGTGCACGGTGCCTATCTAGTACTTACTATCAGCCACAATTGTACACACACACACACACACACACACACACACACACACACACACACACACACACACACACACACACACACACACACACACACACACACACACACACACACACACACACACACACACACACACACACACAGCAAGCAGGAAGCAGCACGATGGAGGAACATTGGCAACACATTGGCATACAATATATGGAGCACACATTCACTAATACCCAAAACATTCACTCGTATATAATCATAGCATTTCATTATAACATATGCATGCAAGGTAAAGTCATCAGCCATGCATTCAGGCCCCACCTGTGTATACTCATATGACTTGTAGATATGTGTGGTACCCTCTGCCACAACAGACATTTTGTATTTACTCATTTACAGGAATGGCTCTAGATCTCTGCTGTATAAAGAGCACCATGCATGGACATGTATGCATGCAACAATCCAGTACCTCTACCCAGCCTACAGTCTTTGTCCTCCCTGTACTACATAGATTAGTGTAGATACAAAGTATCCAAAGAAACCATAGAATTCCCCAAATGCAAGCTGAAATGTCAACTAATTAGCATCCAGTCACAATACATGATAAAGTGAAGCACTCACACAAATTAATGCGACTGAGATAATAATTGTTCACAAATGTGCAATGTATGTGACTTCAGTCCATTCAGTCTATTCCTAAGCTGCACAAGTCAGCTTTCCCGTAAGGGGGCTAGCACACGAGACTATGTTACTCCATGCGATATAGACACACTCTCATGTTCTTGTTATGAATCATGCAACACTCATCATGCAGTATACATAAAAATATGTATAACAACACCTGTGTCATCACGACCGCAGGAATCGCGAACGCAACGCGCGTGGGCGCTTCACGCTTCACTGGGTCCGGCCATTCCCAAAGTGTGTGGTTTGAATTCGTACAAAATGGAGACAGCGAGTGGTTTTGGATACATACAACAAGACCTACCACCCCCATTCCAGGCAGCCACCGCTGACAGCAATGAGGACACCAATGAAACTGTGATTGATTTTGGCGATCGCGATGACAACAGTGTACGTACGTAGCTGCATGATATAGCTACTGGTAGGCAGAAGTGTTTGATCTACAATGCATGCCATGTGGGGAAATGTGGTACGGTACAAGCGTTGAGAGATTGCATAAAACCCATAGCTAGTTCATATCTGCGTAGGGTAAAGCGGGGGAATTCGGGATATAATTTCATCGTGGTAACTAAGATATTACATTTTACGAAAACTACAAAGGGTACCAGAACGAATTTCTCTAAGACGTCGGAGAAGACATGGATCTTTCATATTGTACACAAATCATCTCAAAACGGCTATGACAGGGAATGCACGGTAGCCTGATTCATTTTCTTGGATTTTTTTACAGCAAAATGGACGACGGGTAATTTGAAATGCCATGTGTTGGGATAGTCAGGCGTCACGTGAGGAGGGGTCACGCGACGCCTGACTAGTGTTGGGAAGGGCCGAAGTGAAATTGAATCGCTACAGTGCATTGAAATGGCAGTCAAAGATGTGCGAATGCTGGTTCTAGACATTGTAGAACTATTGGACAATGTCACACTTTCGAATTGGAGGATTTCCTTCAAAGGAATGAAATATTTGTGACACTGTGCGTTTCGCTTGGCACACGTCTTCCAGCGTGCATCATCGACAGACCTCTGGCATCCAGACCCTTGTACTCCATCTCCTAAGCTCAGCTTTGTACTTCGTGATAGTTTGAAAGTCATTCCTTGGCCGAAATACCTGCATTTAACGAATAATGTCGATGGACCCCGTAATTCTTCGCAACGCTGCTCGGCAGTTTGAGCACTTTAGTCGATCTTCTTTGCACCAAGCCTCCCTCACTGTGTATGCCACCTCAGGATATTAACTAAGCTCTGATTTTGGCAAAGGTGAGTTTTCAGCAAATAATTTAGGCTGTAAATTACCATAAACCTGATAACCCTGTGATACCAATGTCTTCTAGCAAAGATTTTGAATGCAGGGAACCGTCGTATACTGGGCTTGGTTGTGATGGATTATCAGGCGGTTTGTGCCATTCTTCGTTGAATGCAAGCTGACTTTCCAAATTACCCCATATTTCAAATTACCCCGCTTTACCCTATATGGTGCGGTTAATAGCTGGTTTATAGTCCAACAACCCCTCCATGCAGCTATTGAATACAGCTAGGCTCTAGCTTTTAGGCAAAGGTGTCAGGAGGTATCTGTGAATTGAAGTTGCAACCGCCAAAGTAGTTATGTTATCCGACTGCACAGAAACGTGGCTAGTCTCGCGTAGCCAAACTGCTTCCTTCCCTCCATTTTTATGAATGACATCATCGATCGGAAGGGTCTGGTCAACGGCCTACCATCCATTGGTGCATACGATGGAGCTAATTAGTCGCTTCTGTTAATGAAATCCGCTACCGGTAAAATGATTGTAATGCGAAGAGCGATCGCGGCAGGCATCTTTGTGCAGAAGATTCCTCTTCTTTCTGCTAACAGAGCTGCTGAATTAATACTTCCCAACAGAAACAATAGAGTCCATCTGTGCTAGCCAGACTTTTGCACCTTAGGCTTAAAATTCCAGTTGCGGTATAACGTGGCTTACAGCTATGAATATTATTATTTCCATGGTTACTGCATATTAATGAGCCACATGTTGACCAGACCCTTCCTACTCGGCCATGATGTCAGTTTGTAAAAGTGGAGGTATATCCATTGGGGCAGACTACGAAACTAATTAGTCGCTTCCGTTAACGAAATCCGGGTTAGTTAGACTAGTCTCGCGTAGCCAGATCACTTTCCAGTCAAACATTCTGGGGACCCCGTAAAATCAAATCTCCCAGCTATAAATTGCAAGTGCCATTTGATAAAGAAGCACGCTGAGAATTTATTCACCCTCTCAATCCCCTTCTTTTCTGAGATTATTTGAACACGATAATCAACCCATCTTGTATGCCCCCCCCCCCCCTCACTTCAGCATACACCTTGTACTCTGTACTTTGTGACCAGAAAGCCAGTCCCCAGCCCAATTGGACCTAGCAGATCAGTTGTGCATGTCACTTTGCTTGACCTAGCAGCCTGCACACATGCGGAAGTGCAGCTCAGCTGGTAGATGATTCTAACTACAGCATTAACAGAATACGTAAATTTCTTTCCTTACCATAATTATGTGTTCATGGCTGATGTATATGTTACTTAAAGTGGGCTAGGAGTGCTTTACGCGATTTATGGCTCGAGGTGTGGGGGTCGAGTTGCTGATAAAGCACGAGGCGAAGCCGAGTGCTTTATCACGCAACGAGACCCCCACACCGAGTGCCATAAATCGCGTAAAGCACTCCTAGCCCACTTTATATGATATAGAGTGACTTGCGCGGGCGGACGGTCGGCCTTCAGTCTTCCATTTTCCGATTGCGTCATCTGCAAGCCATATTTGGCTGATTCCATTGCGTCATCTGTAATTCGATTGGTTGACTCCATTCAAACTTACCTCGCATTCTGGTCAGAAGGAAGGTAGAGTGAAGCGAGTAGCTGTAGCAGTAACAGGCGAAAACGGTCCTTCACTGGCAAGAAGACTCGCCTGCGCCTTAATGGAACAAGTCTGAGTTGCGCTATGTTCTTTTTAGCATCGCAGAAGAACAACTACTTCCTGCCGTTGTTACTATCCGTTTGGCTAGCTAGCTAGTGCGCAGATGCCCGCTCGGACTGCCAGTTCAAGAACCGCAAAAAGGACTAGCGAAGCACTCTTTCTCTGCCATTAAAGCACTTGTTGCCGCCTTTCAGAAGCAAAGGATGGGTGGCAGGCTAGGCTTTAACTTACGGAGCGGCGAGGTCACACTTCGGCGGAAATGAAAAGTAACTGTGTAATTCGCGATCTCAGTCAGACCACACTGGACAGAATCCACCCTTAAAAGCGTAAGGAGGAAGTTTGAGTGCTTGCGTTTCTCGCTAGAGTTCTTTATGGCTCACCTAGCGTTCTTTAACTTTCATAAAGAACGGCCATAAAGCACTCTGCAAGATTACGTAATATAAAGTACTCAAAATTCCTTCGATCCGCCCACGCAAGTCACTCTATATTATTATAATTACCTCACTATGCATAACAGTGCACATGTGCACCTATCTGTTGTCAAAAAGCCTCTACTATTATATGCTGCTGGGCACCACATGATGAAACTCTGAATGGCAGTTACTATTGGTTTGCTATCAATGGTGTATTGAGCATCGGCCACAGGTTGCATGGGGTGGTAGGAACTGAGATTGTGCAATACTAAGGTAGTCATAATTGCCCTCCTTACATTTCATCATGCAATGTCTATATAAGAGTGCTCCCGAAACATGCACCCACACATAGCAAGCCATTATAACAAATTGAAGCGATTTTACTGTAACAGAATATGACAATAGGCAAATACACAATATGGCAGCAAATTTAGTTCGTATTGTGTGCTCTGAATACAGAAACCTCTCAATCCTTTATGCAGCTTGAATTCAAGATAGTATTTGCTGAGGATAAAGACACCAAATTGTACCCCCCAATCAGGAAAGGTGTTGAGGCTGTCTACTACTACATCAAGCTGGTCATTTACCACTTCCTTGCCCTCACCCTCGGCGTCTTCCTGATGGCACTATTTGCAGTTTCTTTTGCAATCAGTGCTTTCATTATAAATTGGATGGTCAACCCAGCGTTGCAGATGTCATTGGTAGTATTGCGCCCTGTCCTACAGTTTCCAATGAAGGTCATGGTGATACATTTTTCCCCTTTAACAGTTCATCAAGTTAAAGCTATTCGAAAGATCTGCCCCCAGCGTTGGTACCGTTAGAAGAACATTACAGCTTACAGCTTTGCATTTGATAACTTCACTGCTCACTCGTAAATGGATACTCAACATACATAAGTACATTGTGAAGCCAAGAGTACTAGTCACAATCATTATGTTTCTACTGTATTTTGTTTCACATGCACTAGTTTAGTAGGGCTTCACTTCAATGATACTATATATAGAGGTTCATAGTTGTGTTGACAAATCCACTGCTGACAAATTCTTGAATAGGGCACAATTGCAACTGTTAAAGACATTTTATCAACTGCTGGACATTTTTGACCTGTAGTTCTTTGTCATCATGTATGCAGTTGACAAAGACCTCCAGATTGAAACATCCTACAGTTGATTTATCATGATCATCAACAGTTGTGTCCTGCTCAAGCTAGAATTTATTAGAGGCTTTACTTTCTGCGTGCATGTGTCCATAAGGAGACATTAATTAGAAAGCTATAATTTTGTTTACCAGCTAGATGGCACTGAACATACTATACACGAACACTACAGGATACCTGAATGTAGAACAACACTAGCTATAGCTGTCATGCAGGTAGTTTTTCATTAGATGGTAGAGGCTTGGGCATCATTAATATTATAATATAACGATTAGAAAAGTTCACTCCATCAACACAAGGAAGCCTTCGAGTACACCCACACCAGGACACTCCCTGCATGAGCAGTACATACAACTTTAAGCAAGATGATAGAGGTACATACTTGTGACTACGTAGGTCTGCAACAACTAAACTGTGCACTGCCATAAATATGATGACTCAATGGAGCAAAACACAACCTAGCTGCAGTGGGTGGGAGCAGCAATATAAATGCTGTGATGGAAATGCATGCAGCTAGCTCTTGCAGAAAACACAATATCCAGCAATACAAGCAAACTCCACACAGATGTATATACATGTACACGTTGTTGCACATACAAACACATACCTGTTTCCTTCTAGCACTTCTGGGGAGGTTAACCCTCCCAGTCCCAGTAAAGAATGTGACGCTTTAGGTCCAGACCAGAAAACAGGCAAGCAGCGATTCACACAGTGCCTATGTAGAACTTACTGTCAGCCACAAAGCTACACACACACACACACACACATACTTTCCAAGGTAGCATTTGCCTACAATGCACTCTGTGCTGGCTAGTGTCATGTCCCACAGCTTGATGGAACCATCCTGGGAGCAGGTGACAATCAATTGGGAGAATTCCCTGGAATGAGGTGTGGTGGGTGAGTGAAGGAAGGAACCGGCAAGAAGTATTGGAGGAGAGGTGACCATAGAGGTTGTACACAGCCCGCTTTGCTCTTACATCCCACACCTGCAATGGGAGTACAGGACATTGACATGGAGTCAAAATACAGATAAAGTGCCTACGACCTAGGTGGGGGGTTAGGTGTTTCAGAATTTCTTGCATTTGTCCTCATGAGCATTTCACAATCAATCATGTGAACACAGTACTCAGAACAGAACAGTAACAAGTGCAGCATGATGTCGATGTATGATAAGAAGCATCCACAAATCCACCAATCTAACACAGTATTCAAATGATGTATGAATGGTAATTGGAACAGGAATTCCTGAATAAGTAACGCAGTACTCACCACACAACTTACTCTTCACACCCCACACATCTCCCTCCCATGGTCTTCATGCATCTCCTACACTCCTCACACGCATCCTACACTCCTCACATATCCCCTATGTACACTCTTCACAAATCCCCTACACTCCTCACAAATCCCCTACACTCCTCACACATTCACTACACTCCTCACACACCTCTTACACCCATCTCACTCACCACAGCCCCAGGTTCACTCCCTCTCTGGCCAGTGACAATGTACCTCCCACCATCAACACAGTCACAGCATGACTGGAGGAGGGGGAGGGGAGGGGGAGGGGAGGGGAGAGGAGGTGGGAAAGGGAGGGGAGGGTAGGAGGGGGAGGGGAAGGTAGGAGGGGGAGAGGAGGGGAGGAGGGGGAGGGGAGGAGGAGGAGGGGAGGGGAGGAGGAGGAGGGGAGGGGAGGAGAGAAGTAGAACTGGCATACATGGTACAAACATGGGCACTGGCTGTAGCTTGTTCATGGATTCACATTATGTATTTGAAACTGGCAAAGAAATCACAGATTGTGTGCTCTATAATGAGCAGGTGATGAAGTAGTGAGGGTTGGAGAAATCTTGGTGTTGGTTCAGTACTGGCTTGAACCTTAAGCTTGAACCAGCCTTCTGCATGGCTCTGTGGAACATGTCAGTGAAATGCTGATCAGAACTGTGGTAGGCAGCAGGTGAGCAGCACATTCAGGATATGCTCTTGTTGGTAAGACAGGAGATTGCTCTGATGAGGTAGTGTGCATGGGACTTGGCACTGGAGCTGTACAGGTGATGACTGTGACCCAAATGCTCCAGTTGGGGTGCATAGAAACAAACTCAACAGCCACATTGTAGAAATTAATAAGTTTAGTTTGGCCAATCAGATCAACTGCGTCAGATTTCTCAGTGTGAGCAGGTCTATTCTAAATGGGAAATGGCAGCCATCATTCACTTCATACATTCAATTGGTTGCTTCGATCATGTCAGTGTTTGCGGCTCTCATCAAAGGCACAGCAGTTGGCACACCTTGCTTTAATAAATAGTGACCGTAGATACCTGGTCATGATCCTCCAGGGTAGCAAATGAAGGCAACTGTTGGTGATGTATGAGTTAGGAGGTGTTCATATATATTTTGTAGCTTTATATCATGCATGATCAAACAGCTGTATAATATAGGCTGCAACCTTGCCCATGCATGCTTGGTTGTTACAGGTTGCTTCTTGCTCAGTCTGGTGTGTGCATATTCTGATCTGGGAACTTCCCAAACAGAGAAGTGAGTGAACCCCAAGAACAGTACATGCTAAAGATGAATCCCAACATGCCATTGACTGAGATGTGGCAAGGTGAGAAGAGGCAAGAGTGGATAAATAATGAGTTTGGTAGATGGTCTACAGCAACCACACTAACATCAACTTCAATGCAACAACTGCTATACCACCACTATAATCCACCACCATGACTGAATTGAGCTGTGTTGGTTTGCTACACCAAATACCACCATGTATCAGTATAAATGTACCATAAATTTTTATTAAGTGTCATATCTCTCTCTTGCTGTCTGGTGAGCAGTCCATAGTCAGTGTTGAATTAGTTTGCACAAACCTCCATGCACAGAGAGGAGATGCAATTCATATTATAAATGCTGTCATCTATTGCACATGCATGGTATAATGGTCATGTTGTGGAACTAGAAAGGCCAGAGCATCTATATCTACAAATCAATTGCCGGGTTTGTGGTGAGCAGACACTGAAAAACTGGCATTGTTATCAGTACAGGTTGTTCTACGCTTGACCAGTTGCACCAGGAAGCGTTATGCAGTGTGTATATGTACAGTGTAGTATGTATTACATCATGCATGGTACTGCATGCAGTCATACAGGATGCAACCTCTGCCTATGCTTGATGTCGCCAGCTAAGACTGCTTTTCCAAGCTTCAATAATATTTTGTTGCATGTGCTGAAGTGAACTATATACTTTATGCAGTGTGACGTGCAGTTTGGTCCGGTCCAAAACCGCTAGCTATAATTATGGCCATGGAAATATACTTTTGGCAGTGGGCACACTGTCCCTTCAGGAATCTGATTTTGTTTGGAGTCGTACTGGATGCTATACAGGCTGTAAACTGTCCATTTATATCCAGGAATATTCTTTTCCTTTGCTGCCTATGAGGAACACACTCAACTCCATTATCCTGTCCACTTGATCTCCACATGCAACTGAATTAGGAAAGTATAAAGCAAATAATAAAGATGGCTAATATTAATATACATAATGCCAGAAGTACATATGTAATAATATCAGTATGCATGCATGTAAAGGTTTGTGCATGTTGCAATAATGCAGCTATCAGCTTGTTTCTGACCTCATATATTGTCATATACTGTCATTACTAATGGGAGAATAGACCAAGAGTGCATGGTACTACAGATTTGCTGTGGCAGTTTTTAACATTGGATGAGTCCTGTCCAGTTCTTTTGGCTGCCCAACAATGGGAAGTCCATATTAATGACAACTTCCAACACAACTCCGAAAAACCACTGATAGTGCAGCACAGTAGAGCCGAAGTACCTTGGCTGTGCACATATAAGCCAGTGTCAGGAACACAGCTTGAGTGGTGTTGAGTATGATGAAGAGGTACCATGCCCAAGACAGGGCAGAGTGTATTGTAGCAAGGAGCCCAAACACCCATGTGGCACCAGTAATGCAGAACACAGCAATCAACACACGGCAGTTACGTGAAGCTGTCCTGTTCCTAAGCTCTTTACTTTCCCCGGTACTATGCAACTTAAGCAGGATGATGCAGACAAATGCAAAAGCCCCAGTAGTGAAAAGAATGCAGATTGTCAAAGGAACAATGAAACTAAAGATGATAGCCAAAGTCCCATTCATCCAACACAGTCCATTCTCACCATAACCCACTGATCCTGGGATGGCATAGTTCACTGGTATTGTCACAATGAGAACCAGTAGAGGAGACAGCCAACCTACTGCCATGTACAAGATGAGGTTGTGCCAGCTCTCTCTTTCTTTACTGAAAATGAACTTCATTGCATGGTAAAAATGACGTGCCACATTCAGTGACAGAAGTGACATCCACACAAAGCGGGCAAGAACCAGGTAGTGCAGTAGAATGGCCACCACCTGGCATACCACATCCTCCAGACTCACTGCATACACAGCTGAACCAAGCAGAAAGGTCAGGTCTCCCAGGAGGAGCACAAGAACAAAGTTTATAAAGAGCTTGCCATAGAAGGTCCGCATCTCAGCAAACGCAACATAGGTGAAGAGCAAGATGGCAGCAGCAACAACATCAACTGAGAGACCAAGGTAACTTAGAATAGCAAATGCTGGTGGGTAACCATACAGCATTTTTATAACAGTCTTGTTAACTGCAGCGGTAAAGTTGGATGTGAAGTCAGTACAAACAAGTGGATTCCCCTCAGAAGTGTACCCCTGCACACTCACATTCTGTTCCAATGCAGTCCAAAAGATCATCTTATTGTCAATTGGTTCATACTCTGTAGCATTCAGTGCTATCAATGTGCAATTGGAATCAACTGGCGTGCAAGATGTTCCATTGTAGGTGTATCCAGGTTGGCAGAATGCTTCACGGCACACACTACTGTATACATCAAATACTTGTCTTTTTGCACAGGATTGTTCAATAGTTGAAGTAACCTGAATGTTGCGCAAACTAAGCACTACAAGTCCACTTCCTGTCACATCCAGTAGCAAGGTAAACGTGTTAAAAGGAGGAAGAGTCGTCATCCTAGTAGGCACATCTGGAGGACACAGCAATTCATTTCTGTCCATTGTTGGGCTGCTGCAGAGAGCACAGTATTCATTTTTGTAAATACCTGGAGCACTACTGATTTGTCTAGCCTTCCCTGGCTCTCCATGGCAGAGTTCTTCTAAATCACGATATTCTTTGGATGAAGTGTTTGTTCCAGGTGGAGGTTTGCATTTGTAAGTTATACCAAAATCACATTCTCTTAATGGATAGGCTCTAGCACCTGTCCACTGAGGTTCAATGTACGCTGTAGCATAGCAAGCAGCCAATAAGGCATCTAAGTCAACTATACCACCACTGCTGTTGGCACTTTCCAACAGGCTGCTATTGCACCGCCACTTGGAAGGCCATGATATCTGCTCTCTATCAGGCACACCATGGCACTGAGCACAGTACTTGTTTCTGTAGACCAACCCTGTCCTGTTGTCACTGATGGGTGGGTTGGAGAGTGACTGGTTTTCACACTGATCTGCAAGATTGTTTGTAACTTCACTGTCAGACTTGCCCTTGGGACAGGAAGCAATCATCCAATAATATTTCAGCTCATCCTCTTTGTCAATTCTCTCCTTCAGCACAATATTTGGCTGACAATCAAAGTTGGGTATGTTGGTGTTGTGGACATAGACTGAGTCTGAGCAGCAATCTCCAAACAGTTTGCATAGCTCATCGCATCTGCATCCCACAGGGCGTATGTAATACTTGCAGGAGTAACTGTACTCATGGTAGCAAATTAATTCAGCCACTACAGGTGGGGGCATTTGCACAGGTGGTAGATTGGTAGGGAGAGTGGGTATAGTTTGTGAAGTCCATTTCACTGTTGAAGTAGGCATAACTGAAAAAGCTGTATTCTCTGAAGGGAGCACTGTGTTAGAAGGGTTATCTGGCTGTAGTGGACTGGAGAAAGAAGGGCTATGAAGCACTGAGGGGTGGAGGCCTCCTGGTGTGGGCACAGTAGTGGCGTCCTTGAACTGGCTTTCTGGCCTTGTGGAAACTGTCAGTGAAATATTTATCAGATCTGTGGTAGGCTGTGGGTGAGTGAGACGTTCAGAGTGTGTCCTTGGTGATAAGCTTATGGCAGGAGATGGTTCTGATGAGGCAGTGGGACTTGGCACTGTAGCTGGGGATGACTGCAATCCAAATGTTCCATGGCCAGTTGAAATGCATAGAAACAGAAACAAATTCAACAGCCACATTGTAGAGATTAGTATAAGCTCAGGTAGGCCGATCAGATCAACTGTGCCAGCTTTCTTTGTGATCAGATATGTACGTACCACATAGGAAATGGCATTAGTTAATAAATATGTATTGGTTGCTCTCTGTCAGTGTTTGTGGCTCTCATCACAGGCACAGAAGTCAGCACACCTTGTTGTAATGAATAGTGACCGTATACCTGGTCACGGTCCTGCAGGGTAATACAATTAATAATATTCACTATTGAAGGCAACTGTCAATTGCCAAGACATCTGCATGAGCAGAATTTCCGGTGTTTGGCTAGTGATTATAAGAACTGAAAGTGAAATAATTGATTCTTCCTTTCTGAGGTGGCTGTCCGCTTGATAAGGAGTTCCTTGAGTGTAGAGTATGTGTCCTCCTCCAGTGGATGAAAGATGTTGTCACAAACCTCCATGGAATGCACAAGGCAGAAGCATTAACTAGACTGTAAAATTACAATTTCATATGAGACTGAGCAAATAAAACAATGAGTTTGGACAGGGCATGCATGGTCTATAGCTCACAGCAATATTACTTTCCCAACCTGAACCCCCGGCCACTAACCCCACCCCAAGTGACCCGTGTACCACAACCACCAGTGTATATACTGCCACCACTGACTGCTGCAAACTCTTATAATTAGAAACATTCATTGCAGATCAGCTAATCCAACTAATGATTTATCAGCGAAGGAAGCTTGGACATGTACATGCACACTCTAGACTTGCTCACTGTGTGGAAACGACTTGTGGATACATACCCAAATCCAAGAGAATCTCTGCATGAACGTATGCTGATCTGCACATTCTACTTGTAACTCTCCAGCTACTGGAATATAGGAATTGATATTCACATTGGTATAAATAATTATTTGTATGAAAGTATAATTAATATTTGTTATACATTAGTATAATTATTATTTCCTGTCTTGACTATACTTTTCTTTGGGGCACTGAATGCTTCCTCTTCAACTGGCAGTTTGTTTTCTTTCACTTTCATTATACCCTTTCTCTGTTTTCACTATATGTCAACTTTATCATTAATGTCTGTTTACCCTCCAATGCAAGGCACACCCATGTTTATTGTGATGTGACAAGCTGCTGTTTTATTCCAAACTAGATCTCTAATTGTTCCATAATTATGCATTTTTGACATAGATTACAAAACTCTTCATGGTTAAACATCCTACTATACTTCCAGTCTTGTTTAAGCAGCACAATGTGTGTTTGCTTGCCAAGCACCTAGACCATTTTAACCATTAATAGCACTATGACCCAGGTCTGTTCCTGAACCCATGTATATGCGTGAATGAGCAGCTCCTATAGGCATCCTCTGTGCATGGGCAAACAGCGACTTGTACAGACCGGATGCATGTCCACAAGGAAACTATACAACCAAGCATTCAATCAAACAGTCAGTTGTATTCACTTGGTTAATGGATTTAAATAATTGTTAACGTTACCTCACTTCTGATGTCACTTCTTGACCATGCCCTTGCCATCTTTTTGTATTGTATATACTCCTCCTGACTCGGAGCTTACTCAGAGGAACTATACATTTGCATGCACTTTCAATTTATTATGAGTGCAAAGTCCCAAGACAACCCTATAATGGGACTCATGTGTCGCTGATTCCCTGCACCACGTGGTTATACACGTTGCCTTTCCATACGTGTATGCATATTGAGGATCGAACCCCAACAAAACCTCCATTATTATACACTAAGTGTTAATGCACTGAAAATGACTAATTGCAATAATGTGCCATTCCTCCAAAGGCACTGTCGGGATTCTTCAAAATGGAGGCAGCATACAGTTCTGGTGAGGTACACTTACAAACCCCATTACAGGCACCCACAACTGGCCATGACAGCAATGAGGACGCCAACGCAGTTGTGATCGATCTTTGGGATGACGGCACTAATGTACGTAAGCATGTATACGCGTAGCGTATGTGTGCAGAAGTATAATGCACCGGGGCGCCATGTGGCGTTGTGAGATATATAGTTACCATTAAATTTAGCCTATATCCTGTAGCTGTGTAGCTTGCGGCGTGGTCGATGCGCTTTATAACTCGAGTTGCTTTATCACCAACCCCCGGCCCCCTCGTACCAACCGAACGACCGCGAATACACAAATTTTGAATACGCGATTCAAGAAGACTTGCAGCGAGGAGGTAGCTATTCGCGAATTGAAAATTGTCTCGCCGCTGAAGCAAATCTTATCTTGAGCAGGCAGATTTTGCGGCAGATCACACGAGCAGCAGGATTCGTTCGTTTAAGAACAAGATGTGTCAAACAGTGGCGCGAGATCTGTTCAGACTTCAATGGCAATTTGTGACAACCACATGCATAGCCGTTTTACATTCGATTAACCAAATTACATCTAACATGTAAAGCCGACTGTGTCTGTGTGTGTGTGTTCGCGATACGCGCGCGCGTTTCTTGCTCCGTCGCCCTCAAACTCGCTGTGGTTGCTGGGGGCACGGGGGGGTCAGGTTATAGCAGGATTGACGTCGCCCGTATTGCGGTTCGCAGAGAGTTATACATCCATCTTTCCTTCGCGGACGACGGCCATTTTCTAATTTTCGTTCCCGTTGACTTTCGTTTTCTTTACCAGACTTGATTGGCTGTTGTCCCACGGTCGAATTTAAACAATCATCACACCAGCTAATATTGTTTTTTGGCTGTAGCAGTAACATGCATGTGGCTGCAGAGGGCATCAGGGGACAGGCGTCGGGTGCTGTAGCTTGCCGAAGGCAGGCCTCTCTGCTGTGTCGTACAAAATCTTTGCATAATACTTTGGTTCATAGCACAGGACACATGGAGCATCAAGACATGTAAAGGCATGCAGTGCATATGTGTACCTGTGCATTTGTGCGTATTGTGTAATGATCAAGCCGTGCATGTTGCATTGTGTGCTATAAAATATTGCTACATCTCCTCTTCTTCCTCTTCTAGTATGAGTTCAAGAATGTGTTTGCCGAGGACAAAGACACCAAATTGCACCCCATACTAAGAAGAGGTTTTGTGGCTGTTTACTACTACACCAAAATGGTTGCTTACCACTTCCTTGTCCTCACACTTGGCTTCTTTCTGATGATATTCTATGCCCTGATGATTTCAATTGGTGCTTTTAGCGTGACTTGGTGCATCGGTCCAATGCTGCAGTTGATTATGGTGTCCATGAGCCCCTTTGTACAGGTAGCAATGAAGATCGTGGTGATATTCTGTGCTCCATGCACAGCTCATTGTGTTAAAGCTATACGAAAGATCTGTCCTCAGCGCTGGTACAAGGAAAAAATAGCATTTGATTAACTATGAAGAGCAACTTCACTGCATACTCCTCAATAGATATAGTTATGAAGTACATGCTAAGTCATCAGTTCCAGATAGTGATCTTACATTGACACCTTTTTTCCATGTATCAGTTTGTCTGTGTCTGCAATCATTAATGACATGCAATCAGCCAGGCGGCAAACAGGCATGAAGCAGCACACACACATAGTCCCAAAGTACGTACACTATGATTTCAAGCGTGAGGGTCCCGTCCCAGTCCTGTTCCCTGGTAGGTTTATGGATTAAGTAGTATGACAAGCCAGCCTCTTCCCCCATTGTGCAATACCGTGAGAGAAAAGGGTCTGCACCAAACTATGGATTAAGATAGGAGCAGCCATTTCCTGAGTAGACGT
The DNA here is from genome assembly GCA_964019415.1 of Ianthella basta. Taxonomy (NCBI): domain Eukaryota; kingdom Metazoa; phylum Porifera; class Demospongiae; order Verongiida; family Ianthellidae; genus Ianthella; species Ianthella basta. The sequence continues at coordinate 5,043,355 of OZ025879.1, forward strand.
AGCTATGTCACAAGTGCAACATCTGATACACACTGTTCCAGAATCCCAAAAGCTCTGATTTTGTACAATGGAGGCAGCCAGCTGTTTTGGGTACACAGCCACAAGCTGTTTTGGCCACACAGACAAGACCAACCACCCCCATTCAAAGAAACCACCACTGACAGCAATGCAAGGACCATGCCACTGAGGTTGTGATCGAACTTGGCGAACTTGATGACAGCAGTGTACATGTACATAGCTATAGCTGCATGCATGATTCAGCTATGAGTGTATAGCTACAGGTAATATAACTTTAGATATAACTATAGATAGATATAGATATAGAGATATATATAGAGATATATATATATATATAGATATATATATATAGATATATCTATATAGATATATAGATATAACTATAACTAATTCTGCTCTGTCTGCCTGGAAAAGAAACCATCAAGATCAAAACCTTCGGAAAGTATACCACAATACCAAAGCAGCCTGGAAACGTCTGATCAGAGCAAAAAAATTTGAGGCACAGCGTAACACAGCGTAAATGGAACAGTGAAATCTCCAAACAAGCCAAATCCAACCCAAAATCTTTCTGGAACCTATTAAAGTCGAAGTCAAAACCAGCCAACGAGATTTCCAACAACATAACCACATCAAAATGGGAACAGCATTTCAAAGGCCTCTATAGTGAAGCTACTCCCACGCACCCTCCTTCTAAACCCATCAATCACAATCCCACAAGCAATATGGAGGGTGACAACACAATTCCCTGTGATGACAGCCTCAGTACAGACCAAGTGTATTTGAACGAACTCGTAATCTCTGAGATTTCCTTACCTGAAATTGGCAATGCTATCTTAAAGTTAAAGAGTGGTAAATCAGCCGGTGCAGACAAAATCACAAATGAGGTTCTAAAATGTTTACCCCCTTCCTGGTTGAACGCCTTGCAGGAAATTTTTAATAAAATCCTCCACTTCGGGGAATACCCCACTAAGTGGGCAGAGAGCATCATCCACCCTATTTTCAAATCAGGAAATAAAGATAACTGTGGAAACTATCGTGGCATTTCACTTATCAGCTGCATAGGCAAACTTTTCACTAGCATTCTATACCATCGGATTAGTTCATGGGCAGTCTTATCCAAACTACTCCCTGACGAACAGTTTGGTTTCCGGAAAGGCAGGCGTGTTTCTGACGCCATATTTGTATTGCACACGCTAGCCGAAAGCCAAATTTTCAAAAAGAAGAAATTGTACAGCTGTTTTGTTGACCTACAGAAAGCCTTTGACTCTGTTCCACATTCGCTACTATGGTCCAGGCTTGCTGCTATGAAGCTACACCCACGCATGATCCATCTCTTGCAATCTTACTACTCCAAATCTACTGCTTGTGTACAAAGCCCCCAGGGGAGATCAAACGTCTTTCCCACAAACAAAGGAGTTAAGCAAGGATGCAACCTCAGTCCACTGCTCTTCTCTCTATTCATAAACGACCTCCCTAGACACATCACTTCCCCCAATAACCTGTTAAATTCTACATTCCCAACCTCCTGCCTCCTTTTCGCTGACGACATTGTTCTATTCACTGATGAGCCAGACAAATTACAAAATCTAATAGATTCCTTGTACCAGTATTGCTCCAGTCTAAGTCTCATGATCAACACAGACAAAACTAAAATCCTAGTGTTTGGACAACACCCAAACCAGACCCTGCCCCAGTGGTCCATAAATTCCAATCCACTGGAAGTGGTAGAAAAATTCAAATACTTGGGATGTTGGCTCAACTGGAGATGCAACCTTAAAGACAGCATCACAGAAACATTCAACAAAGCAGACAAATCTCTCCAACAACTACAAATTAAAATAATTTCCCTAGGCATCACTGATTTTAAAACAATGGAGCACTTGTACAAATCGCTAATCCAACCCATTTTGCTATTCAACTCAGAAATTTGGGGCATTTACAATACAGCCATACTTGAAAAGACTATACGCAAATTCTACAAATTTGCCTTAAGAGTATCTCCATCTTGCACAACCACCGCCATCCATGCTGAAACAGGCACACTCCCCCTATCTTTTGACTGCATTCGCTCATCCCTAAACTACTACTACCACATTATCTCCAATGACCCAAACTGTCTCACCTCACTTGCTCTACAAACCTCAATAAACTTAGCTACTTCTGGACACAAATCTTGGGCTTTCCTCATCAGGAACCAACTTGCACACCTTGGATTTAACCCCAACTTAATCCAGCCAGATAAAGCTGAAGTACTTACACGCCTCCATGATCAACATATTCAATCTCTACAGTTCGACCTAAGCTGCGCCCAAGGGGCAACCCCATCGGGGGGGAGCAAGTTAAGAGCATACAGGTTGATCAAACATGATGTTACGGTGTGTGAGCCATATCTAGCTCTGATTACCAACCCCAAGGCCCGCAGTGCATCAAATAAATTTCGACTATCAGACCACAAGCTCCACATCAAAAGTGGCCGTCACTGTAACCCTCCCAAGCCGGTTGAAGAACGCCTGTGTAAAATCTGCAACAATCAAGTGGTTGAAGATGAAATCCACTTCCTATTAAACTGCTCCCACTATTGTGACCTCAGATCCCCACTCATGCAACAAGCAGTCACTCTAAGTCAAAATTTCCCCCACCTGACCCCTAAAGAAAAATTTACATTCCTGATGTGCACCTCCCACCCTGCCCTAATACAAGAAACTGCCCTCTACATCTATAAAGCCATGCAAGCTAGATCACTTTGCTTGTCCCCACTCATTGATTGAAGCCCTGCACTACTCACACCCTCAACCCAACCTTGTCAATTCTGGCAACTTAACTTGTCTGTGTTAATTTGTATATATTGTCTATATTGCCTATCGCGTCTGTCTATGTTCCATGCAAGTCTTAGCCCTGTACTATCTGCACAAACTAACTGTATCACTCCCATTCTGTTATGAAGTATCTCTGCTGAGGTCAAGGCCGTTTTGGCTATGACCAGTGATGACATATATATATAACTAGCTACCATATAGCTATGTGGTAAAATGTGTGGTACAATTTGTTAAGCGTTGCGAGATTAATGTATTACACTTTGCAAATCAATTTTTGCATGCAACACACACGCGTGCCCAACTGTGAATTGGCCTATTTGATTTTATTAATTTACTGTTATCTTGAGCATAGTTTCTGTTAGATGGTTAGGTTTAAATCACTTGCATGTCTTCCCTTATTGAGATATTCTTATTAAAATTTCATAACTTCTTGTATTATTTAAACTCTGCTAGCTACGGTATTGTATTAGTTACACTTGAATACATAGGTACCCCATATCTACGTATGTACGCACGAATCTATAAGGCTATTAACCACAAATAGGGCTGAGAACGAAACTAGACTAACAACCGTTAACAGATACAGTACGGACATTTTGGCCGGGTAAATGACGTCTCACAGGGTAGCCATTTTAATCAGGCACACTTCCTTAAATAGACTTATATACGTACGTCACGAGCGTGACATCTAGTTCTGTGTCCAGCCATTCAATAAGTTCTGATACAAATGGAGGCAGCGAGCGGTTATGGGGACAACCAGCAACAAGAACAGGACCCACCACCCCCATTCGAGGCAGTAGTCACTAATGACAATGAGGAGACCACTGAGGTTGTGATCGATCTTGGCGACAGCGAGGACAACAGTGTACGTAGCTATACGTAGCTGCACGCACGATTTAGCTACTAGCTATACACAGGTATAACTAGCTAGAGGTATGTAGCTAATCTGTACATGTGGTACGATTAAGTGTTGCCAGATTAATATATGCCCTCACAGTCAGGTTTGCACCAGGATCCGACCTGGCCTATGAGCAGTGATGCAGCGACTCTTTATATCCCTTCCTTGCCAAGCCCATGTTAGTCATGTTAGCTTGTGTCCGAAGCTTAGGTTTTACCATCTGTACTGTTTTGCATAATTGCAATGGGTTCCCCCCGCCCCCACTTCAATATATACCCTATCTTATCTACGTACGCACGAGTCTACATAAGTCTTCTAAGGCTGTGTAATCCTCCAACCACTACGACTGTATGTAGCCTTGCATCTGCCATGTATAGCTATCATGTCATAGTGAGACTATGTAATATACATATAGTACGGCAGGGAGGTCCACAGCCAATATATACGACCGAGGTGCTTACATATTTACCGTATATAGAGGCTATGGACCGCCTATACTGTACTATATATAATATATTGTATAGTGAATGTGCAACAGAACAAACTTTCCACAGCAATATCAAGATCAGACTTCTGCCGAGACGATGGCATTTGCATTCGGCAAGCGCCTGCCTTACGTCACTGCAACAGGCAACAGTACCATTTGCATTCAGTAGACGCCTCCACGACTGTAACAGAATGACAATAGGCAAATACACAATATGGCAGCAAATTTAAATTTAGTTTGTATTGTGTGCTCTGAATACAGAAACCTCTCAATCTTTTATGCAGCTTGAATTCAAGAAAGTATATGCTGAGGATAAAGACACCAAATTGTACCCCCCAATCAGGAAAGTTGTTGAGGCTGTCTACTACTACTTCAAGCTGATCACTTACCACTTCCTTGCCCTCACCCTCGGCGTCTTCCTGATGGCAATATTTGCAATCATTAATGGAACCATTGCTTTCACTATAACTTGGATGGTTAACCCAATGGTGCAGATGTCATTGGTATTATTCCGCCCCGCCCTACAGCTTCCAATGAAGGTCACGGTGATAACTTTCACTCCTTTAACAGCTCATCTGGTTAAAGCTATTCGAAAGATCTGTCCACAGAGCTGGTACCGTTAGAACATTGTAGCTTAACGCAGTGTGTTCGATAATCTATATTTACTGTTTATTAATGGATAGTCATACATAGGTACATTGCTAAGCTGGTTCTCAGTAAGGACTTGGACTATACCGGAGATTGGCTGCATGGGTTCTTAATTATATGCGAGGGTTCGTACAAACCCAGTGAACCCCCCTGTGTACAGGCCTGTCCATATAGGTGCATACACATACATACTGCATGCATGTGACAGAAAACATAGACCAAAAACAAACCATGTTTGTTACACTGCCATGAATACCATTCAATGGAGCAAAACAATACCTAGCTGCAGTGGCCGAGAGAAGTAATGCTGTAAAAGAAAATGCATGCACAATAGCTCTTGCAGAGAATTTCCAGATGAAATACCACTTGATGATTTATGTTATGAGATAGCAACACGTCATGTTCACATAAGTACACAGAAGTGCAGGACTTCCAACACACGACAAATTGTATTAGTATACTGTATATTTCGTACATAAGCAATAAATATAAAAAGGTGAAACAGCTGTACACGTCACAACAAACCTGGTACACAGCCACCAAAAGACATGCAGTCCAGTGCAGTGTCATGAAGCCAGCCAGTCCGTTGACTGTTACCATAGCAACATATTAATACTGTGCCTTAAGAGAAAAGTTGTCATTGCTACCAATCTCCCAGACTGACACACCCTCATGAAGAGAACCACATGCTATCCTGTGACAAAAGAGCCAACAAAGACATGAAGTGACTCCACAGTACACACACAGCTAGTATACAAGTACAGTGTCAGCGTATCACTCAGAAAACACCTTTGAAGATTTGTTGAACACAGTGAAGCAAATGAGCAAATGATTCTCTTGTACAGGTTCTCATGTACAGTACCAGTTGTTGCACATACATACACACACCTGTTTCCTTCAAGCACTTCCAGGGAGGTTAACCCTCCTGATCCCGGTACGGAATGTGACGCTGTAGGTCCTGAGTAGCAAACAGACAAGCAGCGATTCACACAGTGCCTAGGTAGAACTTACTATCGGCCAGAATGCTACACACACACACATGCACACGCGCACATACACACACACACACACACACACACACACACACACACACACACACACACACATCCTTTCCAAGAGGTGACACTTGCCTACAATGCACTCTGTGCTGGCGAGTGACATGTCCCACAGCTTGATGGAACCATCCTGGGAGCAGGTGACAATAGGGGGAATCCCTTGGAATGAGGCATGGTGGGTGAGTGAAGGAAGGAACCGGCAAGAAGTAATGGAGGAGAGGTGACCGTAGAGGTTGTACACAGCCCGCTTTGCTCTTACATCCCACACCTGTAATGGGAGAACAGGACATTGACATGGAGTCAAAATACAGATAAGATGTCTACTGACCTACTGTAGGTGAGGGTTTAGGTGTTTCAGAGTTTCTGGTCTTAAATCTCATGAGCATGCATTTCACAATCAATCATATGAATACAGTGCTCAGAACAGAACAGTAACAAGTGCAGCATGATGTCAGTCTATGATAAAAAGCATCCACAAATCCCCCAATCTAACACAGTATTTAGATGATGTGTCAATGGTCATTGGAACAGGAATTCCTGAAATGACTAGTACACAGGGACACAGTACTCCATACTCAACTTTCTCCACACCCCACACGTCTCCATCCCATTGTCTTTCCACATCCCCTACACTCCTCACACATCCCCTACACTCCTCACACATCTACACTCCTCACACATCCCCTACACTCATCACACATTCACTACACTCATCACACATCCCTTACAGTCATCTCACTTACCACAGCCCCAGGTTCACTCCCTCTCTGGCCAGTGACAATGTACCTCCCACCATCAACACAGTCACAGCATGACTGGAGGAGGGGAAGGGGAGGGGTAGGGGAGGAGGGGGAAAGGGAGGGGGGTAGGAGGGGGAGGGGAAGGGAGGAGGCGGAGGGGAGGAAGGGGAATAGAGGAGAAGTAGAACTGGAAGAAGTGAAAGGGAAAGCTACATGCTGGATGCTTACAGCCATAACATCATACATGGTATGCACATGGCCACTGCTTATGGATCAACATTTGTATATGAAACTGGCACAGACTGCGTGCTCTAGAGCAAGTAACACAAACACCCTCCAAGTTACTTAATAAGTGGCTGGCCAGCCAGTGCTACTACAGCCAATTATTGCCAGATCAGTATAGTCATGTCAATGGCAGATTAACTCAAGTATGCATGTGATACATGTATGTTTTAATGATGCATGCACCGTGTGTGTGTTGAGTGTGTCATTCCATCATTTACCAGAATATTCTTGCACTGAGGGAACTGTATGACTGGCTGGAGACTGCGGGTGTCCCACACCCTGCACCAGAAGCAACAGCACACAAGCAAGACTAACATGCCAAATCATCTGACTAACACAGACACACACACACACACACACACACACACACACACACACACACACACACACACACACACACACACACACACACACACACACACACACATGTGCTTGTGGCATTGATAACGAGTGGAGACCACCACTCTAAGCATGTTCACAGTCATAGCCAACCTTAACGTCTTGTCCTCACTACACTGCACCAGGGAGTGCTCCTCATTGGGCCACACCATGTGAGTGATCTGTACAGCACCAACAATATAGAAAGCATGAGGCATTGTGATGGAGGGGGACGTGGCAACACTGCGCTGGCATACAGTATGGAGCACACAAGCGCCATGTACGTATTATGTACATAGCTTGTCATTGCAATACATACAAAGCAGCCTTGATCCTTCCCTCCCATCCCTGCCCATTCCCCCCGCACACACCAAATTCCTGGCAATCGCCTGCTGCTGGATGCACTGCTGCGTGCTAGTATCCCACAGACGGAGGGATGTATCACGGGACCCACTGCATATGCATTCACTGAGGGCTGTACAAAAGGAATACGGTGAACACAGCCTGCATTCCATATACAAAAAGATTAGCCAGCAGGTCAAGCAAAACAATTCAGAAGTTTCAGCAACACTACGGTTGCATTCATCAATGAAATATGACAATTACGTGACTGCTACTATTCATACACTCCAACTAGTGTCATTGTTCACTGATGAAGGAAGCCATATGTACGTAATGTTGCCAAATCAAATCTCCGATTGCTAGTTCTTTCCGCTTTCGGTACTTCACTGCATACAGTCAATACGTATTATAGTGTCTATGTCCATGCAAACCACAATGCCATACAGACGACACATATAAATACAGCCCTTTTGGTAAGGAGCTGCACTGTGTTGCTCACTGGTGCAGCCTGCGATGGTCGTGACCACAAACTCATGTCCCTGATACACAACACTGTGTGCCTGGGAGTCAACTGGTGAGTCACAGCTCCTCACACTCCACTGGTACACATTGTGGTCACGTGATGAGGCGTACACACTGGTTGGGCCATGCACCCCCAGCACCTGAATAAGTATAGTGGAACGCAAAGGGGACTGTGTGTGAGTGTGAGTGTGGGGGGGGAGGGGGGTAGTATATCAGAGCATTGTGCCATGAACATGTTGGATACCAGGATAAATGAAAGCAAAACTGACAAGATGGTACATCACAAGAAAATGATACCATGCCAGGTTGACAGTGTCACATCATAACAGCACAATAATCTAACTGGGCGGCTACACAAGTATAGCTTTACAATATTAGATATGCTGGTGATGTATACCTGTGTGACATCCTTTGTGTGGCCTGCGAGTGATGCGAGGACATTACCATTGGTCCAGTCACACACTGTCAGTGCCTGCAGCCCCACACAGTAACGGGCAGAAGTAAAAGAAGAATGGTAAAACCTGAAGAGAGTGTAGTTCCTCATGCAATGCAGTGAAAACAGTAAGGACTCTGAAAGTAGCTCGGTGTTCTTTTTGCAGTGTCGGGCAGAAGGAGTTGTGTACCTTGCTGCCTCCTCCTGACACAAGCGTATCCTGCGCTGACTGTAGAAGTGCCACCGAATGCACCGGCTCTTGCTCGTTAGCGAGACTTACTCTTGGCCTCGAGTCAGGGGAATTAGAGGTGCGGTAAGTGCGGGGCATGAACACCTGAGCTTCGTTCTGCTCTTTGCAGCTTTGACTGCGCGGGTTCGAGGTGTTCTTGTTGCCCATCCACACACACCTTCGCGCCTGTCCCAGAGCCTATCACATCATATCACATGCACTGAATGTTGCGCAATTGCAATGTCACACTAGTCAAGCATTACAAACAATATAATGTACATTGATTCATTCAATCTTTGATGTCTTTACTATATTATATTCTTACAAATCATGTTTGTTTGCTAGGCTCAGCAAAGGCTGGTGGCACTTGATAGTTTCTGGCAAACGTCTCAGCCACCAGCAGAGGTAACACAATGGTGGCCTCACCATACACCTGCACAGAGCAGAGGGCAGGAGGGCTAGCAGCATAGCAGGAGTGGATGACTTACGTATGCCCACTTACATCACCAATGTACATAAGAACACTATAGTGAGACGTGCCTGGGTATTCTGAGCAATTGCAGTTGTTTTACATGTCCATGCACTGAAATACTGTAAGTGAGGTAACACTTGCTTAACATAAATGTGGAGCCTGAGCAAGGTAAGTGAAGGCAACATATGACATATGCTCCAGTCTGGAACAAGGAAGAGCTATTGAACACAGCTTCACAGGTGTAGAGCAGCTGCAGGGGAAGTACATGCACCGTCCATATCTGCCATTTGAACACACAAAAACACATTTCTGGTGCACTGGACAAGGACAGGTCTAAGCACCAATTCTGGGTTGTATTCAATCTTGCCACATCAGTGCACTCCCAAATGCCCCTCCCTCTCACCTTGACTGGGGTGGCAGTGAGTTTTATCTTTCCCCAGGACACAGCCTCGTCAGGCCGAGCTCCTGAGTCACTACCATCAAACTCTTGCGCAGTGTTCACAAACACAGAAAAGTCAGCTCCATTCCTCTGAGGCAAGGGATGCAGGGGCAAACATCTCATCACTCAGCTACACAGCTTTTCCACCTTCCCATCTCCCCCACCCTTTCCCTCCTCCCTCCCCTCCCCTCCCATTTTCCTCCTCCCCCTCTCCCCTCTCCTTCCTCCCTCTTCCCTCCCTCTTTCCACCTCTCCCCTCCCCCTCCTCCCTCTCCCCTCTCTCCTCACCATGAGGTTGGCATTACAGATGTGGTGTTTGATCAACCCTCCTCCTACAATTAGCATGCCACTGTTGACTGCACGTGTAGCTATCCGGTTCAGGATTCTTATATCTGCAGACAGACATCACACAAAGTGGAACAGTCATACCATGGGCCACAGTGCTTCATTTCATACAACAATTAAACAAGCAGTCTATACAGATGTTTGTAGCACCCTGAAAAGCAGCTACACTACTTCACATTGACATAAATATTGTAATCATGAATAATACATAAGACATGTACAGTCACAGTAAAGGAAAGCAAACCAAGATCAATATTGATTTCAACACATAGACAACATTTGACTATAGAACTCTTTATGAGCACACACTTATTCACTCCACTAGTTGTTCCCTTCTCCACACACACACATCAGTTGCACAGCAAAGAGACAGCAATCACCTTCAACAATGTCCACCCTTAGCCCAGGGTTCTTGTATGTGTGGAGGTAGAGCATGTCCCCCAGGGAGCCATCAGTGAGTGCAGGACAGAACACAGGAATGTTATTCTGGAACAAGGGACAGAGAGAAGGAACAGTTAGTGACATACACCTTCCTTTGGATGAGACATACACACACACAACACATTCACGCACACACACGTACACACACACACACACACACACACACACACACACACACACACACTATGCGCTCATACATACATACATACATACACACAGCACAGCCCCCCCCCCTTATGTATGCAGTAACTAAAATTTTCAAGCACTGATACGCATGCACTGTGCACACAGCAGGAAATGAAAACACAAGCTGCTTTGACCACATGAGTCAACTTCACACCTGCATTTTAATGCATTGTTCCTGAGGCAAATAATGCTTGAAACGCATACCTCTCAAGACATTATATCACTGCCAATGGCAATGAAAGTCTCCAACATCCCTGAGTGAATAGTGGGTCTGTACAGGAGTGCTCACCTTATAGGCCCAGTAGTACACTGAGTCAGGGTGGTTGATGACCTTGCCAAGGCGTGCTATCACCCTGGAGGGAGTCCAGTTGACCCCCTGCAAGGAGTAATGGGCACACACGGGATTTGACTGGCAGTTGACAGACAGGGATGTGCAGTGAATACTGTGCATAGCTTTTAACTTGATAAATTAAAGAGTTTTATCATAAACATGATTGAGTAATACACATACTACGCACACTCCCAAATCCACTTAAACACCACGTACACACACACACACACACACACACACACACACACACACACACACACACACACACACACACACACACACACACACACACACCACACACACCTGACTATTCTGTTCCTCCAGCATGGTGTCCAGAATGGGTAGAATCCAGTCCTCAAACTTGCAGTAGTTGTCATTAGGGGCCAGAAGATTGCCAATCCTATTGATCCCCTTTAACCGCAGGTCACGACCATGCAGAGTGAAATCACCAAGATAGGTTGGAGCAAGGCACTTAATGAAGTCTTCCTCAATCCCCCCAGCTGAGGATACAATGCAGTCAACCTTCCCGAGCAAGATGGAAGGAGAGGTTTGTTCTCAAACTGTTGTAACTCACTCACACACACTAGTCTCACGGCTACATACACAAGACTATGCACACACACATGCACATATGCATGCACGTACACACACACACACACACACACACACACACACACACACACACACACACACACACACACACACACACACACACACACACACACACACACACACACACACACATGTATACAGTATGCATTCTCTCTTTCCTCCTCTCTACAGATCCTTCAATCCACCTCACCATGTTGTTCTGCACTAGGTAGCAAATGGTCTCTCTGGTCCCTGCTGAGATTAGGTTGGAAGTATACCCCAGAAAGACGGTGCAGTTGGTGAGAGTGCGACAACCAGGATCTAAGAGCCCTTCCTTGGCGGCACCTTCTGGGATGGGTCTTCCCCGGCATTGCAACTGGTTGAGGGAAGAAGGAAGGTAGGGGAGGGGAGGGGAAGGCGGAAGCTAATTAGTAACAGTTTATTAAAAGCTATACAAAATTTAGGGGTAGTCCTCGAAAGGAATAGTCTGAACACCTCCAACACTTACCATCTTGTTGATCTCTTCCACGGCCAACCCAAAGTTGGTCGCTTGGAAGCCGGTGGTTCTAAAGGACTGCAGCAGGAGGTGGTGATCCAGTGGGCCGCTGAAGTCATAGCCGCGCACCACCACAGCGTCCTTCGGCATAGGTTCGCTCTTCACCAGCACAGCCTCTTGGAACACTTCAGGGACAGCATCTAGCTCTCCTGAAAGTTTGCTGGCATTCTCTTGCACGTGCGCATGCTGCGTCTCCGGTCGGCTGTCGGCCATTTTATACACCAGTGTTAAGTACTCTCCATTTTATACATTTTATAAGGCGTTGTAAACTGAATAAATATGGAGTTAGTGTTGAAGTGAGTTGCTCTGACGTCACATCATCAGCTCTCCGAGATTACCCCACCCCGCCATCGTCCCTCAGACTGCACTGTCGCTGGTCGTTCGCCTTGTTCAAGAGATGAAAGCCGTCAACTTGACCTTCTCTATATACCGCACCATCACAAGGGCTCGGACGTCTCTGTTGCATTCCCTAGTACCACCTCATGTTGCGTCTCTATTCATCTTGAAAGACAGAAGCTATAGTACGGACCATTTGCATGACAATGGAGACCGCTCACGCCCAAAGACCTGGCCAGAAGGAGGCGACAAGAAGAAAGATGAACCTCAGATACACATGTCGGTTACTAGAAGTAATCTTCTAAAGATGTCGGTAGCCAGCTCATCAGGCGAAGGACCTAACCAGTTCATGCATTTGTACCAGAACATAGACTTCTCCGTCTTGGAAGGGAGACTGCAGAGCGTGCAGCGCGGGATGCGGTGGGTGCCTCGCTTCATCAAGAGGCGCTTCTACCCAGTGTTAATGGCACAAGCCAAGAGGAGGCTCCTGGCCGAGGACTTTGACGAGGATGAGTTTTATCACTACGGAGCTCTTGTGAGTGTGAGCTAGGAGAAGGTGGGGGCACATGTTGTGTGTGTCGCAGGGGGGGGGGGGGGGGGGGGGGCACATATTGCTTAATATGATGTCTGTCATCCTGTACATACGTATGTGCATGTGTTTATGTGCTTTACGGCTACTCAACGGAAGTATACACACTACCCTATTTCACAATTTGAGGGTGTATTACTTCCCAAAGTGTATCTATATTGGGCTGTCTGTTGCTGCAGGCGGCAATGAAGATATCAGACCACATCATGAGAGGGGAGAAGGAGCTGCTGAACAGCTTAGTGGCAGAAGAGGTGCGTATGTGCATTTCATGACCTGTTGGATGTAGTCTAGCCTGCCAGCCCCCTTGCACTCTGCTGGGTGCTTATGCTAAGCCCCTATGGCCAGTGTATAGAGCCCAAGCTAAGGAAGAGTGGGCACTATATACACAACTCACTAGAATGGACGTGATGGTGCTCTTTGACCTTGCATTTCTGTTACCTCGAGGAGTGACTCTGCCCCCCAATTAGGTGTAGAATCTTTAATATAGAACCCTTTTATATGAGTGAAAGTACCTTGAAACTAGCAATTTACTATAACCAACCATCTCACTGCACACCTTCCGTGGGGTCCTTCAGAGTAGTGACCAGTGACTCGTTCTTGAATCAACAAAGCCTGAAGCTTACTGCACGGCTGTATTGAGGTGACAGCTTAGTTTTACGTGGAAACTGGAACCGGACTGCCTGATGGTAAGGAAGGGGCTAAGTTTCTTTTTGCCTTTTCCCTTTTAATTGCAGGCAATATCACCACGAATACCTAATAGAATAGTGCGATTGGTAGTGGGCAATGTGTCCTTCAGGTTAAAATCTTTGTTTATGCCTTGCATTGCGTGCGATTTTGGCATACATTTGTTTCGGTTAACTGCTTGTAGCGCGTCTCTTGAAGTTTTCCTGGCATAATGACTATCATGCAAAGATAGCCCAGCCATGGTACAACATTGTACTGGTGAGACTGTTCTGCTGCCTTTTTCTTACCACCCACTTTAAGAGCAAGTAAAAGACAATGAATTGTATGCCGCATACACCAACATCTGGCAAGCACAACATTCAGATTAATATAATATATATAGACTATGCTGTTGTGTGGTCAGTGGTGATGGTCTGCATGTCTGCAAACTGGAAGTGTGTTGCTGTTGGTTCTTCATTTTTGTAGGCAGACTTTTTACACGCAGAGCACCCTTTAGAGGACATGAAAGAAGATGTGTCTGCTGTGCACATGAGCTCAGAGGAGGACCTGATCCACATTTGCAAAGGGCCAGTGATTCTGTACAACCTCGACAATGCAGCCAACCTAGGTCAGTGTATACTACCTCAGTGTCCTCAAGAGCACACCGTGGTGTATTTCAGTAGGTGCTATCACCAGGGGCTGAGCTGACCTAGTCTGCAAACTGTTTCTTGAGTAATGTATGTAATTGATATGCACTGTCAGGATGAATTCTTGTTTAGACAGTAAACACACAGTTTATGTGACTGGTATATTGAGTGTGTCCTGTGAGTGAAGTAGAGAGGTAGATGTAGATGTGTGAATCAATTGTATCATCACTGCAGTGCATGTGAGAAACCTAGCACTCTCATGTAGCTGAGTGTCATTTTGCTACACATGGCTACGGCCTAACATTTAGTGCCGTGGTCCTTCTCTCTCTGTAGTGCGTTTGTCACTGTTTGTCTTGTGCAAAGCAAATTTGGAGTTTACAGAACAATTTTCACAGCCAACCAACCAAGATAGGCTAAGCCTTCTTCCTCTAAATCTTAAGTCTAACAACACAGTCAATGTAGCCCTGAGAAGAATGGCATGCACGTGAGCTCACACTGTATGATACATCACACACTGCCCGTTAATTGTACAAGATACCTTTATTCTGTTTCAATTTGTCATATCATGTGGGAGCAAACAAAGCATGTATTCTTCTCACCCCTGTGTGATATGGTATGAAGTATGGACTAGCGAGTATAGACGCAGCAGTAGAGGAACATAGTTATAATGTCTGATTACGCATGCCACCGTAACACATTATTCACTTCTTGTGTTTATGTTTGTAATACAATAGGTTTGAGCAGTACATCCACTTCAGTGAGGACCAGACCAGAACACATTCCCAGTGGAAGGCAGCAGAGTTTACACAATTCTTAGAGCTGCTTTCAGTGCCAGTACCTGTTTTTGACCATGTAGTGACTTGCTTGTATGTGTTATTATTTAATGCATCATGTGATGTAGGGTGCACGTGTGCATGCCTCTTGATCCTGTGTGTAACTTGTTGTTCATTGAGTTCTCCTGCCACGCGGTGAGCGTCCTTGAATCGTGTTGCATCGTGTTTGCATGTGCATGAACTGGTCAGTTATCACATTTGGCGACGAAGCTGGGATCCAGTAGCGATGGCAAAGCACGGTAGCATCGGGGAATTTCGGCAGGAAGTGGAAGAGTGGTCCGCGTATGCCGAGCGGTTAGAGTACTATTTCGCGGCCAACGACGTGGCTGCTGGAGACAAGAAGAGAGCGATTCTTCTGAGCGTGTGTGGTCCGTCCACTTACGTACTCATCCGCAGTTTGGTGGCACCGCAGAAGCCCACCGAATTTTCGTTCGAAGACCTCGTGGAGAAAGTCAACAAGTACCACAACCCACGACCATCAGCGGTGGTCCAGCGCTTTAAGTTCAACTCGCGGACGCGGCAGTCGGGAGAAACGGTGGCTGCCTACGTAGCGGAGCTGAAGAAGTTGTCAGAGTTTTGTGAGTTCGGGGGTGCTCTAGATGAGATGTTAAGGGATCGTTTAGTGTGGGGAATCGCGGATTCGCGTGTTCAGCACCGTTTGCTTGCTGAAAGTTCCTTGACCTTTGCGAAGGCCTTGGAGATCGCTCAAGCTATGGAGTTGGCTACCAGAGATCTGAAGGATCTGCAGCCTGATACAGCCAGCTCCACCTCAGTTCATAAGCTGCAAGGACACC
The DNA here is from genome assembly GCA_964019415.1 of Ianthella basta. Taxonomy (NCBI): domain Eukaryota; kingdom Metazoa; phylum Porifera; class Demospongiae; order Verongiida; family Ianthellidae; genus Ianthella; species Ianthella basta. The sequence continues at coordinate 5,059,429 of OZ025879.1, forward strand.
GAGCCAACTTCGCCCCCACTCCTTCCAAACCCCATCCACCTTGCTACCGCTGTGGTGGAAAGCACACTGCTGCAAACTGCCGTTTCAAGACCGAGCGGTGCAGGGGTTGCAACAAGGTTGGGCATATCGTGAGGATGTGCCGGAGCAAGCCCAAGCAGGATAACCCACCAGGGAAGAGCCGGGGTCTGCCGACCCATAAAGTGGAGGAAGCTTCTCCACCTGAGGAGTACACCCTGTACCCAGTGGTGGACCAGGATGCTCCATCCACGCCACTGAAGACTGCTGTGACCCTAGATGGGAAGGTGGTAGACATGGAAGTCGACACAGGTGCGTCTCTCTCCTTGATCAGTGAAGCCACGTTCAAGTCTCTGTGGAATGCCAGTGCTGCCCCCGCCCTCCAAGAGAGTGCAGTCAAGCTTCGTACCTACACCGGAGAAGAGATCGCAGTGCTTGGATCCATATTGGTCACTGCTGGAACCAATGATCAAGAAGCTCGCCTGCCACTTCTTGTGGTTGCAGGGAGTGGTCCAAGTCTCCTGGGTCGTGACTGGCTCACAAAATTGCGCCTTGACTGGAAGGAGATCCTTTCCATTACTGTGCAGCATACGTTGGAATCCATTTTGCGGCAGCATGAGAAGGTGTTCGAGCCAGGCCTTGGGATGCTCAAGGGAGTAGAAGCCAAGCTCTTTGTCGATGCACAAGCCCAGCCAGCCTTTTACAAAGCTCGTTCTGTACCTTTCGCATTGCGGCAGAAGGTTGAAGCAGAGCTAGACAGGTTGGAGAAGCAGGGAGTCATCACACCAGTCCAGTTCTCTGATTGGGCTGCACCAATTGTGCCAGTAGTCAAGAGGGACGGAACAGTCAGAATTTGCGGCGACTACAAGCTGACAGTGAACAAAGCAGCGAAACTGGAGGTGTATCCATTACCACGCATCGAAGACCTCCTTGCATCTCTGGCCGGAGGGAAATCCTTCACTAAGCTGGATTTATCTCATGCGTACCTTCAGGTGCGCCTGGAGGAAACATCTCAGCAGTACGTCACAGTGAACACACACAGAGGCCTGTTCCGTTACCAGCGTTTGCCCTTTGGGGTTGCCTCCGCCCCTGCTATCTTCCAGCGGCTAATGGAGACATTGCTGCAAGGTTTGCCTGGCGTGTGTACCTACCTGGACGACATCCTGGTCACTGGTACATCTGATGAGGAACATTTTTGCAACCTCAGTGCAGTCTTGCAACGACTGGAGACCTCCGGGATGAAGCTGAAGAAGGAGAAGTGCGCCTTTCTGCTACCAAGGGTCGAGTATCTGGGACACGGAATCAGCTCGGATGGCTTGGAGCCATCAGCCAGCAAGGTGGCTGCCATTGTCAATGCTCCTGCTCCCCAGAACCTGACCGAGTTAAGATCCCTGCTTGGTCTGGTCAACTACTACAGGAAGTTCCTGCCTGATGTGGCTACCATCCTCACCCCTCTTCATCAACTCTTGCAACAGGGAATGCCATGGAAGTGGGGACGTGAGCAGCAGGCAGCCTTAGACCAGGTAAAGGAACTCATAGATTCCCCCAACCTCCTCGTCCACTTTGATGGGAACAAGCCACTGTTGTTGGCATGTGATGCTTCACCATACGGGGTCGGAGCTGTTCTTTCTCATCTAATGGATGACGGATCTGAGAGGCCCATCGCGTTCGCCTCTAGAACACTCGCTTCTGCGGAGAAACAGTACTCACAATTGGACAAGGAGGCGCTGGCCATCATTTTTGGTGTTAAACACTTCCATCAGTACATCTATGGACGTTCCTTCACCATTGTGTCAGATCATCGACCATTGATGCATCTCTTGAGCCCATCCAAAGCCACTCTTGCAATGGCTTCAGCCAGGTTGCAGCGTTGGGCACTGTTGCTTGGGGCGTACGACTACAAAATAGCGTACAAGGCAGGGGAGAAGCACTGCAACGCAGATGCCCTCAGTCGGTTGCCCTTGCCAACGACACCATCCCAAGTTCCTACTCCACCAGAGACCATCCAGCTCATGGAACATCTTTCCATGGGGCCAGTCTCCGTAGCACAAATCCAGCAAATGACAGACCGTCATCCAGTTCTGGCCCAAGTGAAACGCTTCGTACAGTATGGTTGGCCAAACCAGATGGACCAGGAGCTGGAGGAGTTGAAGCCCTATTGGAGAAGGAGAGAGGAGCTCAGCCTACATGATGGTTGCCTGTTGTGGGGTGGTAGAGTTGTTGTTCCTCCCCAAGTCCGAGAGAAGGTCATGTTAGAGCTACATGAAGCCCACCCTGGGGTATCAAGGATGAAGAGCCTTGCCCGTCAGCACGTGTGGTGGCCAGGTCTGGATGCAGAGATAGAGAAGATGGTGAAATCCTGCACAGCCTGCCAGTCCACACGCCACAACCCTCAACCTGCTCCTTTACACCCTTGGGAATGGCCACAACGACCCTGGTCAAGAGTCCATGCTGATTACGCTGGACCTTTCATGGGCAGAATGTTCCTGATCTTGGTAGACGCGCATACCAAGTGGTTGGACATCCACATGACCAACTCAGCTACTTCGCAAGTCACCATCGAGAAGATGCGTAGTACTTTCGCCATGTTGGGTTTACCAGAGGTTCTCGTGACTGACAATGGAACCACATTCACCAGCACCGAGTTTGAGGAATTCTGTAAGCGTAATGCTATTCGCCATGTGACATCATCTCCGTACCATCCAGCCTCTAATGGGTTAGCAGAACGATCCGTGCAAACCTTTAAGGAGGGAATGAAGAAGCTTACAGATGGTTCATTGGAAACGCGTCTCGCACGGTTCCTTTTCATGTACCGCCTGACACCCCAGTCTGTAACAGGAGTGTCGCCAGCAGAGCTTTTATTTGGAAGACCACTCAGATCTCCATTGGATCTGCTGCACCCAGACATCCGGTCTAGGGTATCTAGTCACCAGGAGCAGCAGAAGGGAAACCACGATCGCCATGCCAAAGAGCGTGTGTTCCACGAAGAAGATCTTGTTTATGCCCGCAATTTCCGTCCGGGACAGGTGTGGCTCCCTGGAGTGGTTGTTCAGGTTCGTGGTCCGGTTTCCTATTCAGTGAAATTGGGAAATGGCATCACAGTGCGTAGACATGTCGATCACCTGCGAGAACGTACAGCCTCAGCAGAAGTTCCTGGGGTAGATGATTCTTTTCCGTTTGCACCAGTGACTGACAGTACTAATGACAGTGCAACTGCTCCTGATCCTCTGCCATCGACAGTTGCAGAGAACAGTGACACTGACCCGGAACCAGCGTCAAGTCAACGTCCAGCGCGTCGTTCTACACGTCAACGTAGACCACCCAACCGTTGGGGGTTTGACACTGATTAACTAGTTTGGACTGGTTTAAACTAGAAGGGGAGGGATGTAGTGACTTGCTTGTATGTGTTATTATTTAATGCATCATGTGATGTAGGGTGCACGTGTGCATGCCTCTTGATCCTGTGTGTAACTTGTTGTTCATTGAGTTCTCCTGCCACGCGGTGAGCGTCCTTGAATCGTGTTGCATCGTGTTTGCATGTGCATGAACTGGTCAGTTATCACAGACCACAAGTAAAGGACTCAGCACTGGAACTGTACATATGTGACCATGTAGAGGATGATCATTTTGTATGCATGTGTGACCATGGAGCAAAGTAATAATGTGACATAACCCCTTTGCCTATGCACTCCTGATATTATGTTGACATGGCACTCACTTTAAATAATGGCAGTCTAGCCTGCTACTTGGTGCATGTGCTCAGCTGTTGTTGGAGACGGTTTGCTTGCATACTTAATAGCTGTATAATTATGCGTATGTATGAGAGAATTTATAATTATTGGTTGTTGGTTGTTCAAAGAAGTGCTGCGCCCTTTGACTGTCCTGGGATTTCATAGTGTGGTGAGGATGATGGCATTCACATGGATTATGTACTGTGTCATGAGGCTCTCGCTGCAATTCAGCTAATGCACTTAGCATTATACATAGCTGCAGGCAGGTGACACCCTCTCCCACGTACGTACCCAAACCATCCACAAGCTACTCCTCACAAAGCCGATACTCCATGTCCTAGGATGTGACCCTTACTGACCTCCACACCTACTTCTGCTAGCGCTCTGCCAGTTAACGTTGCAAGGCAACTCCTTCCCTTGGGTACTGTACTGGATGCACCATGCAGACTATGCATTGACATGGAAGGGGAGAGTGCTGAGGACAAGTGCCTGTAGGTTGGGAAAGGCCTTCTTAGGAGGCGTGATCTGGGGGCTGTAGAACTATAAAACCACATTATAACTATATAGCTAGAAACCCTGCACACGTTGCTGTCTAGCTATACGCTTACGAATACATATAGTTAGCTATAGCTAGCTGGATGACCTTTGGATGGCCTTTTTATAGCTTCATGCAACGTGTCATGCATGATGAAGCCTTTTGGAATGGGATCGCCGATGCGGTTAAAATGGCTGAGTCGGCGGCGGAGGATACTACTCGTCCTGCTTTGCCTGTGGACACTTGTCCATGTCCGTGTACACGTCCCGAGCTACCCGAGTTCAGAACGTTTTCAAAGGACTTCAATTACACAGCAGCAATCAAAGGTGAGATAGCGACCACGAGTACTTTATAATCTTGTTGTTGATTTCATTACTCCTTCTCCTTGTCTTATAAATACATCACTCAGTGCTGAAAACCCTCCACATTGACAAGCACATTCTCTCAGCTACGGAGTGTGCGGAATGTGCCGGACAAGTGCGTGACTGGTACGATCGCGTTGCCATCGTCGTAGCAGCTAAGCCTCCAGACGTTGTGCAGCAATGCCTTGACCTTGTGCGCGACCAATCAGAAACGACTGGGCACTCTTATCGCTTAGAGCAGCTAGCAGATCGCCTCAAAGGTAAGACTGACTCTATAATACAGGTATATATTGTTGTATCAAATAGTATTATAATGGTGGAGTATACTTTAGGGGGCTGCCTCAGACATTCAGTGTCGCAGAATTGTGTGTACCCTTTCACTAGTACTCTAGTAGTGTAGTAGGTAGGCTATATTTCCCATCCATGCATGTGTGTAGTGCTTTCAAACACTGTGTGTGTGTGTGTGTGTGTGTGTGTGTGTGTGTGTGTGTGTGTGTGCGAAATTGGAGTGTATGGCTACGAGGCAAATGTGATGTGGATAATGACATTCACATGGATTACGTACAGTGTCATGAGCTCTTCCTGTATTCAGCAACTGCACTTTGCACATGCAGGCAGGCCGGTGACACCCTCTCTCACCTCGAATCATCCACTAGCCACTCATCGCAACCCACCGCTGTCCCCCGCTAATAGCCCATTTCACTCTAAGCTTCTTAAACTATCTATACAGGGAGAACACTGGTTCACACTCTTACCAATTGAAATCTGTTAATCATAATAATGGATAATTATTGCCACTATATATTTTGTCACTCCTGCCTTTTAGTGATAGTTTGCGTCTCTCATCTGGTTATTGATTCTAATATAAGTATCATACTCCCTTGTTTATACACTATTTGCATAGACTTCTGGTGAATCCACCATGCAGTCATTGCACAGCCTTTGCACTGTTACCTGTAGCATTTCAGCCTCCACTAGATTACGCACTTTTCACAATTGTTTGTGCAACATTTGTCCCTGTAGTGCTATCAGCATTGTACCAAGAGAAAATGGTCACAGAGGAAGACTTGGAAGATTTGAAGCCATCCATATGGCTGTGGGGGCACTTGGTTCGCATTCAGTGTACAAAGCCCTCTGATGTGGTGACCAGAACGGCTGAACTACTTGATAGTGTCTCTCAAACCAAAGAGGCAAATCTTTTGAGGGGTGAGTATACTCTATAGTGTCTTTCATGCATTTTATTGTGTAGTGTCTGCGTGCCGTCTAAAATTAAAAAAAATGGAATGTACAGTGACACTGTGTAAATAACAAACACCTGTCAATTCAATGCAATGTTTTGCCCATCATGGGCTTCATCGATCAGGCCTACAAAACTAATATCTTTCATCCACAAAGTACAGTGTAAAATTATTATGTTGATATAACATCATTATATATAAGTATAATGTATATCTGCCTCGTCTGTACATCGCTAAGTTTTGTTGAGCACTTCATACAACTATTTGTGAAACATCTGTCCATGTAGTGCTGTCAGCACTGTACCAGGGGAAGATGATCACAGATCAAGATTTGGAAGAGTTGAAACCTGCTCCAGCCATATGGTTGTGGGACCACTTGGTTCGCATTCAGTGTACAAAGCCCCCTGATGAGGTTATCAGAACTGCAGAACTACTAGATAGTGTAAATCAAGGGAGTGAAGCAAATCTTTTGAGAGGTCAGTGAGTAGAGACTGTTTGTCCATCCTAATAGATACAGTATGTCGTCTGCAGCGAATGAAGTTCACTAGACAGCATGTTGAGGCCATTATGGTGTCTTATTGTAATTAGATTGTTTGAAACAAGTATTTCGAGTTAAAAACTCGTGGGGCTGCCGCCCCAACTCGAAATACTTGCTCCCTTCGGTTGCTGCTCTGTAACTCACAATAGGTAAACATGACATTGCGTCACAATACCTCAGTAACTTCAGCACACACACACACACACACACACACACACACACACACACACACACACACACACACCACTATCACCAGACACATGAGACACACACACACACACACACACACACACGCACACACACATGCACACACACACACACACACACACACACACACGCACACATACACATGCACACACACACACACACACACACACGTACACACACACACACACACACCACACACACCACACGCACACACACACCACACACACCACATGCACACACACATCACACACACAACACATACATACACACACACACACACACACACCACATACACACACACACACACACACACACACACCACATACACACACACACACACACACACACACACACACACACACACACACACACACACACACACACACACACACACACACCACACACACACACACAAACCCACAACACATGCACAGAGAAATGTCCAGCAGACAGACACATGACTGCTTATAGCACGTGCATTTACAGTGAGTAATTACAGAAACATAATGTACCAAGGAACCCACAGTCGCCAGAGTAGCTAGTGGTCTGTGGTGGCAAAAGCTACGTACGTTTGCTACAGCGCAGTACGCGTGGGTCAGGTTCTGAAGAGCATTTAGAAGGGCAACCGTGCGAGTTAAGCTTTTCAACGCTAGAAACGGTTGAATAACGTTAGCGTGTACATATCACGGCGTTCACCAGTTTCTACGTTACTCCTGTCATGTGTTCCAGGCGGCGGAGTGAAGTCCTCCGAAGCGGCGCGCCCATTATCGAAGAAGGCGCGGGGCGAAGTCGATGACCTGTTGGGCGCTGTCTCGAAGCTGTGTCTTTGCCCGTCGACCAGAAGTACTGTAGGAGTCTGTTCCAGGATCAGAGGCGGAAGAGAACGTCCAAAGTTCGCTAAAACGTCGTTTGGAAGCCGTTTTTCAAAGTCCCTTGGCCTCGCACACGGTCCACTTCCGGCCGAATAAAATGGCCGACAATATAAATTCCCTATACCCAATACTTCGCCCAATACATTCAATATAAATGTAAGCATTGACGTACAACCGTAGGTTGGCGTATTATATATATATATATATATATCCGTAACATGAAGCCATATGAAAACGTCAATTTGAAAACAATATAGGGGCTGCCTGCGGCAGCCCCTAAAAAACTGCTCTTTTGCCCTCATAGGCTCTCATGTCTCAACAGCTATATAGCACCACCAACAATTGTACCTATGAAGCATAAAATCATGTGGCAGTACAGGAAATCTGCCTAAGGCAGCCACCTAGCTGTGGGCGAGTACTAACTGACCATTATAGAGAGGTGGCTGCTCTGCAGAGGTAGATTGCAATGCTTTTGTGCTATTTGGGGAGGCTGGCCAATTTAGAGAAGTGGCAGCTTATATAACAGTCCAAGCCACGAAATGCAGCCTGTGTATAGCTCCATATCAGGAATAGTTACTATTTCTGCCATCCCTGCTTCCCAGTGACAGTTTGTGCTTAATTCTTGCTGGGCTATTGGAGTTTCATGCTCCCTTGCTTACACTATATGCATGAACTCCTGGTGACTCAACAGTCATTGCACAATCTTTAAATTGCACTGTGATCTATGACTGCCCCACATCTACATCACTAGGTATAATTATATAAAACACATTTTACAAAAGAACATGCAAATGTCATGCAATATTTGTCCATGTAGTGCTATCAACACTGTACCAGGAGAAAATGATCACAGAGCAAAACTTGGAAGAGTTGAAACCTGGTCCTACAGCATGGAGCCATTTAGTTTGTATTCAGTGTACAAAGCCCTTTGATGTGGTGACCAAAACAGCTGAACTACTGCATAGTGTACATGAAACATGCAATGCCAATATTTTGAGAGGTCAGTGAATGAACCTAATTCTTTGCAAGTGTTAATGAAGTACTTTCTATTTTTATTTACATTGTTCTGATATCATAATTATGCATATGCCGGCACTATATTATGTGTGTGTGTGTTTGTGTGTGTTTGCATGTGTGTGTGTGCGCGCGCGTGTGTGTGTGTGTGTGTGTGTGTGTGTGTGTGTGTGTGTGTGTGTGTGTGTGTATTCAATGACTGAGTTCATTTCCTTGCTTTATGTGTAACCTCTATAATTAGTATATGAATATTCTACCTTTTGTGTGTGTCCACAGAAGTTACCTATCACTCTGCCACATAATTGAGCTCTTCTTGTCTTCTACTTGCTTCTTGCCCATGAGAGGATTAGATAGAACGTCCATCCAGCGAATCGAGAAGTTACGTTAGACTAGTCATCTTATCCTCCTACAATATGTAAGATGCAAGGACCATCTGAAAGTCTTGAGCGCAGGAGAATGTTTGATGGTGTTACTCTATAGCTACTCGCATCTTGTAAGCACAACAATTGAATTTCGCATTTTGTTCTGTGATACACAGACAGAGCAATAGAGTTTGCAATTGGTTATTCATCATATGTCCTTTCTGTACAAGCAGTGTATAAATATTATGGCACATACTGTGTGTCGTCATGTGTACTCTGCATGCAGTGATTGCTGCTCTTTACCAGAAGAATGTCATATCACAAGATGATCTCCAGAAGTTGGTGGAGAAGGCGCACTTTAATAAGAACATGCTTCTCAACCTGATGATGGCCCTTTCAAGGAAGTCTCCCGATGATGTAGCCATAGCAGCCAATGTATTGGATGAGTTTAAATGCAAGAAGGAAGCAAAGGTGTTGATGTGTGAGTGAGATAGTGTTCGTGCATGTTTAAAATAAAATACCTCAGTAAAACACAGTAATTGGCTGATTTAATGATGAGGGTCGATGCAGCTAGTGCATGTGCTCCTGATGGTAAGGTGTATATGTACATGGATCCCGTTGCCATGGTAACATGCATCTAAATGATGATTATCTGAACTCAGAGAAGCATTCCAATTGTTTCGCGTGTGATTCTTCATCCCACAGACATGGAGTGCGCGTGAAGTTTTTAATTATGGCATCATCACAGCCATTATGTATCTGCTGTAATGCACACTTGTCGCTGCGAATTATATATTCCTTCATTTTTCGAATGACCTTACTCTGAAGTAGGATTGAGGGCAGACGGCGAAGGAGTGTAACGAGAGGGTTCGCAGGTGCCGGAGAGTTCTCTATTTGGCTCCACATTGTCATCGGTTGCCAGTGATGCAGACATCATCAAGAAGAGATAGGAGACGATGGAAAATTGAATAAGAAAACAGTTTTTTGGATCTATAAGTATAGGGCGGCATATTACACATTTACCTTTGCTCAATACCCACCTGCATGTGTATGTACATGGGGATTGTGACTTATCGTGGCCAATCTGTGTGCTCTCATATTGATGTTTCATAGTTGTCTTGCTCTGTGTATGTATTTTGTAATGTGGATGTTGTAATGCACAGATCTGTAGTTTTCTTGAGCAGGCAATAAGATATGCCTGTATGTAATGTTGGAAATTGAAACAGAGGGGCATGTTTTGTATACCGTCCATCCCCATGCAGTACCCAATCCCTGTTGGCCAGGGATCGAAACTATTATCAAATCAATACAGTTTAGAGAAACTGTATATACATACCTCTGTGATAATAATGTTCACCTCATTCTTGCAGTGCTATCAGTGTTGCAACAGAAGAAGGTGATAACAGATTTTGATCTGGAAATGCTTGATATGGGTAAGCTGTCGTGCATTTAATCACATATCATTTAGTCAGCATTGCTATGCGCTGACAACCTTTTCTTGTTTAATTGGTATTGAATGTGCAAGGTAATATGGAATATCATTAATTTTGAATGGCTATCACCGGATATTATGCCAAACCTACCAACTACACCAGTATGATGTCTCAGTTGGTAGGGGGGCACGAAGACCTATTGAGTTGGCAACCAGTGATCGCCTCCCCCAGTCATCCAACAAAGATGGAAGAGCCACAGACAGCTGTTTCGCCCTGATTGGGGCTCATCAGTGTGGCGTACTGATGGTCAGCTGTGGATGACTGGCTGCTTCCGTATCCACCACAGGTTAAAAACTTGTGGTTTCAACAGAAAACTGACTAAGGAAGGTACAGTCATCATGACTGAAGCATTGTTGAAAGGGGACGATTGCTTGCAGTTAGCCATAGATTGAATAGCATAATATTGAATATTATGCCAAACATACCAACTTTCTAAATCTGGGCTTTCACATAGTGGCAACAAGACATTTTGGCCACTATTTGGAACCAATGATGACCTACATTTCATGCTCGAAATGCCTTGTGTTTGTTTCTTGTTGTTACGCAACAGGTCACTAGCACTTATGTTCATCCAGAAATGTGTGGAACAGTCTCAGTCACTTCATTCATGCACATGCCTGAATGTTCCAATTCCAGTTCACTTGGTGTAGGCATGCACTCCAATGTGCATGCGTGCACACATGTGGTCTGGCCTTATGTCATTATAAATTATAGAACTATGCTAATCTCGTATAGCTGACCACTATACTTTAATGCTGACATCCTTCCTGCTGAGTGATGAAGTCAGCATAATATAAATGGAGGCAGAAATAGTGATTGGCTATGCAAGACTAGAAGTATACATAATAATTCTGCTTTATTTACATTCATTCAGTGTTTTGGCATCAAGTTATATTTACAAAATGCATCCATGTTCATGATATAGAGCATTGTGATTTTGTAGAATGGAGGATGCTCACTAAGGAATGTGGAGTGGGAGACCTGTTGTGCCAGAGATTGATCTATATGCAGTGCAGCAAGCCTCCAGAATTGGTGACTACCACAGCTGAAGCCCTGGATGAACTAAAACTGAATGAGGACGCAATGCAGTTGAGAGGTTGGTTAGTCTGTCAGTCTTTTAGCCAGCACATTGCGGTTTAACAGTATTATTGATACCCCATCAATTACTGACAGTTACATCTGAACTGTACAAGGAGAAGCTAATTTCAGAGGAAGAATTGGGGCATTTACACTACAGCCACATACAGCGATTCAGGACCAGACACTGGCTGGACTCCCTTATTGATATCCTATCTTCCAAGGTGTCTGAGGTGCATGAGGAGGTGCTTGAAACATTGAGGAGATACTCATTGACTGAATTTCGTGAGGAAAAATATTATAAGGTTCTCACTTTTGTATGCATACATGCATAGCGATATAGTATATCTGTATGTACACAGACTCTGCCTGTTTGAGGTTTTGTGCAATGTCAGTATTGAAAGCTAGCCAGATATCACCACACTTTGCTAACTTATTCAAGTGTCTGCATGCAAAGTCACTAAACCTTACTATCAAGGGGTGATGTACATCTCTTTGCCTATGGTTATGTGTGCATGAGTCATTTGTTCTCATAATTGCACGCTAAAAGCTACTATATCACTGTATAAATGGTAGTGGTTTCTCAAGGATAAAATGCGATTAAATTGTCTTTAAATAATTTGAAACTGTCGATTGTTCTTGTGAAAACACCACTGCCAGGTGGTTTGAACCACTACCTTAGGATTAGAGAAGGGGATATGAATGGATTGACTCATCCACACAGTGTTTAGCCTCCTGTTGATATACAGATATTCCATTAGAGCCATCAAATTTACTCAACTCCTTTGATATCAAATTAAGTAACTGCCGTCTCCACATACCATGCAGATGTGGGTAACACTGTGGGAGCAGCCACGTGTTAATCAAAACATTGTCTGCCTTCTTCATGCGACTGCCATTAATAGTCAGTACCATATGTAGTGTATTGCTCAGGGACCGATGTATTAATTACACGCACAGTACACTACCTTTTTCCAGGTATATGATTAGTCTCGCTTCCAGACCCTATTTCTCCGTGCGCATTTTATTGCATGCGTAAATATTAGGGGCTAGACTAGTATATACTGTCAACTCCCGCACTATTCAGGAGAATGCATTTCTTCTTGATCGAATGAAGTGAACTATTATGTGGGAGTAACTGATGGGATCTAATAAGAGAATCTCTTGATTGCATGATTTTTGAGCCTGCACTGTTACCAAGCACGAACATACGCATGGAGTCTTGAATGTTTTAAAGTCCTATAGTCTGAGATACAGATCAATGATTCCATGTATGATTCTTCAAAAGAGGCCATTGCATCCCTAATGCAGAATTGGAGACATCAGAGATATTGCCATCTCTACTTACTATGCGTACCCTTGAGAAATGGAGAAGAACACTCTCAGAACATCCTCTCATCAAAGGTTTGTCACGTTCCATATAAGAATATGACCATACATTTTAGCAATTTACTTTGGTGGTTTGGCAGATTTCCAAGCAATTTACCAATGTTTTCAACCACCAAATTGAATATTCGCACAGCTCTAGTTAGAGCCATCAACATCTGTGTATGAATTGATTTTCGTCTCCACAGCGTTCAGGGCACAAAATGTTGGAGAACAACTGCATGTCTTATCAGTGAGGAAGGCAATCTGAACCACCTGTATGCAGTTGCCATGAAAACTGTCTTTTATGTACGCAGACGTTTCAGCAGCACGTTCTTTGCTGTGTGGCTTCAAACTGGAATGAAAATTATAGTCTAGATTTTGACTAACAACCATTTGCATACTTTTCAATTGCAGTTCATCTACACTTACAATGTAATTGAACTGCGACTAGCACACGACTCAGTTATATAAAGGTCCTAGTTCAGTTTTTTTTGCAATTGATCAAAATCGAAACCGCCATGTTTGTGTACACAACTAACCATTCCAGTCTGTTACATTTAACACTTTTCAACTTTGCTATGGTGATAATGGCATAAGGCTTGCCCAACCACCAAAGTTGAATCCACCAAATGCCATAGTTGATCAAGTTATGCAGTTCGTGCTATATAGAGGAAATATATGGAATTTGTGGTATATTATACTTGTGCTCTGAATTATTCAGAATCCAAATTGACATCCACGATTACGGAAGAAATCAGCGTTGCCTCTCCAAAGAGCAAGGTCAGGGCCACAGAGGAGCTATGGCTGTAGCAGACAATGTGTAATATGCAAAAACACTCATTGTCTATTGAATTCTCCTCAGGTCTCCAGTGAGCAGGCAGGGAGTGGATCTGATCCTCTGGAGACAGGGGGCATAGCAGACATTCAGAGTGAGTGATAAACCTAGATGTTTTGAATACACGTAGATGTACTTGTCAGGAAGACATACAAACAATGTATACTGCATATTATGTAAAATTAAATGTAATTGTTTTACTGTGGGCTTTCCATTACTAACAGCTGATGAAGCTGTTTTGAAGGACCTCTGTTGGGTTCCATTTGATATCAAGACCTTACCAATTGAAGCTAAAGGTGGCACAATGTGTTTGCAACCAAAAATAGAAGAGTTAGGAGGAAAGAAGGAGGATGCTATCTTTTTAGAAGTACCTCCAGGTGCTGTTAGCACTTGTGACAATGTGCAGATACGCTGTGCCATCATTCCCAGTGGACCCTTCACACTACCAAGGGGTTACCAGTTTGGTAGCATGGTGGTGTACATCTCCTACGATGGACAACGTGTCACCAAGCCCCTCAGACTCTACCTCCCCCATTGGTACAGTGGGAAGGACCACATCAGAGATGGCCTGTCTTTAGCCCTGTCTCCGCACTCCCTCAAGGAACAGAAAAGAGAGTACCACTTTGAACTGCTGAATAAAGGGGAATTTCCTCACACTTCCCACTTTGGAGTAGTGGAGATTGGTGGGCATTGCAGCTTATTTGCTGTAGTGTTCAAGTTGGGAGTCACAGCAAACTACCAAGCCATTTGCTTGGAAAAGGAAAAAGGGGACGAGACAGTGTGCGACATTGCGGTGACATATGCCTCTTATGATTGGCGTCAGGTGAGATTTATAAGAAATGCATATTCACATATTCATCATCATGTACTTGCATATGCGTATGTTTATCTTTGCTATGCAGATCTTGAAGAAAAGTAGAGGACGTGGCTGGAAAGTGGGGAAGCGCTCTCTGTTCCAGTTCAAGTTAGACAGGATCACTGCCAACTTAAAGGAGAAATGCCACAATGTGGCATTCAGTGGGTCATCAGAGGTAACTCCTAGTACATAGCATACAGCAGTTATTAGTCATGCATGTAGCATGACAAGGCTTAGAACATTGTCTGTGGACTGGAGAGACAGTGATTTTAGATGGCTGCCAATTTGTAACAATAATATATTTATCTTATCTCTATACCTACGTATGTAGTTGCTCTCCAGTCATGTGGAGTATGGCTGCCATGCTATCACTTCTCCCAAACAACTGGAGAAAGCAGTGAAGGACTCCTCATACCCTCCTACTATAACATGCGTTGTCACATGCAATAAGAAGCTGAGGAGAACTGGAAAATTCAAATGGGTGAGACTGCACATCAGTGGTTCAGACCCGGAGATGCAGTTTCCACTCAAAGCATATGAACAAATCCAAGGTGATCACTGATTACTCCATGGAACTGCATGGCAGTGTGCCCAGAAGAAAATTCTAGAATACATTGCATACTTATAGGACTATTAGGTGATAGAAAAGAGATTTTGGTACTTGGCAATGTAATGCTTTGTATCTTTCCTATCACTGTTTCTCTTACAGCTCCTCCTCCAACTCCCCCTCTGGGCTATATGCATATTGACCCCACCTCTCAGTCCAGTATGTCATTGTGGGATACAGCGGGTAAGTGGGCAGTGTATAATGTGTGTGTACTCTTGAGTATGGATACATCTAGTCTATATGCTATCCCTTATTTTGCCATCTTGCACCCCAGCTAGACTATATAGAATACATTGATATCTATGTGTGAATGTATCCCTGTGTGTGCGTATATTTGTTTGTTAGTGTACACGTGTGCACCTGAATGTTGTCCCATTTTACTGCAGCTCTAGATTCACCTCCCGCTCGAGCCAGCACTACACAGAGTATACACACTGGGACAGCAAGCAACCTACCAGTGTGTTCACCTTGCAGTGAGATTACTGACGGTGAGTATATATACTTATGTAGAAGAGTGTGTGTGTGTGTGTGTGTGTGTGTGTGTGTGTGTGTGTGTGTGTGTGTGTGTGTGTGTGTGTGTGTGTGTGTGTGTGTGTGTGTGTGTGTGTGTGTGTGTGTGTGTGTGTGTGTGTGTGTGTGTGTGTGTGTGTGTGTGTGTGTGTTACATATTTCTGCACACTGCATATATAAATGCATGTTTTTCATACATACAAGCACACCTTTACTTTTGTTGTGTATACTGGCATGATAGGTTTGAATCAATTTAGAGGTTATGGGGGGAATGTCTAGATCTGACAATGACAGCATATTTGTTGTATTAGGTGTCACTTATTAAGCCAGAGTTTTAGTGCATGCACCCCTCTCTAGCATCTGTATCAACCCCTCAAATTGCTTTAAACTTTCTCGTGTATAAATTTGATGGAGACAGTTGTGAGGAAACATGTACTGTATGCACAGTAGCAATAACATCAATGTATGCTGATTATGCTGGAATTACTTCCATTCACACTTAAAGCCTAGCTAGTCTAGCTAATGCTTGAGGTAGCCATCTATCCTCTCCTTCCTCTGCAGTTATTCCCACCACCAGTCCTACTATGACCCTTGCACAGTGTACAATAACTGAGTCAGCAAGCAATCTCTCAGTGTGTTTGCCTCCTACTAGAGTTACCTCAAGTAAGTGGTGATACGAGGCAGTGAGGTGTGGGTATGTGGTGGGGTGTATGTGTGACAATGTGCATGGGTTTGTGTGCACCTGTGTATGTACTAGCGTGTACGCATGCATCCCTGCATGTGTGTGTGTGTATGAGTGCGTGTGATTGTGTGTGTGTGTGTGTGTGTGTGTGTGTGTGTGTGTGTGTGTGTGTGTGTGTGTGTGTGTGTGTGTGTGTGTGTGTGTGTGTGTGTGTGTGTGTGTGTGTGTGTATCTGTTTCACCTGTGCACACACTACCGTGTTTTATGGCATACAGGCCCCCTTGACCCACTGGATCAAAGACCAACACTAAAAGACCTTGATGAAAAAGTGGTTTTGAAAGTGGCAAGCAAGTGGTTTAACTTTGGACTACACTTGGACATCCAGCCAGAAGCACTAGATGCCATTAAGACGCCCAATGGTAGCAATAAGGAACACTGCCTGGAGATGTTCAAGTGCTGGCTTGCTAAAGAGCAGGGCTGTGGGTCTCTCCCCAGGACATGGTCTAGTGTGGTGCATGCAGTGGAGAACTGCTGTGGCAGCGAAGTGAGCCGAGAGCTTAGCAAACTCCTTCAAATGAATAAAAAGTGACATTAATATTAGCCAATGCAATCCTTAACATTTTCTACATTTTCTTCTATAATAGAATAAAGATTATTATACCGTACGTGTACCATATACAAATTTCTCAAGATGAATGTACAATGAATGCTCTCTACATGATGACTTTATGACAATAATTTCCACAAAATTCCTTGGGCTCAATACATACATAAAGACTTTTACAAAATGTATGTATGTATGCCTCCATTTGTGCACAAGTTAGGAATCATGATGATTGCAAAGTGATATTTGGGAAGAGGGAAGTGAAGCACCTCTCTTCTGAGGGGTGCAAAAGCAGGAGCTGTGGTATGTCACAGAGTCTTGGCTCATTGTGTCCTCTCCATATATTATGGTTGGTTGGTCTAACTGTGATCCACGTACGCAGTCGGTGATGACACAAGGATGATGATGATGACTAATGGCTGCAGCTTGTAAAACTCTGAAATATTCTTTGTGCTACGCTTCCAGCAATTGCTAACAAGACCAAAAGAATTGAAGGCAAATCTCCTAAGTACAGCCCAGTAGCTAGACAACCACATAATTGAAATGTGTATAATTATTATACTAACTGTGCATGTGCATCCTCTGCGGGTGAATTTGCAGCATTTGTTACTTGTAACGCGTAACCTGTAACCGCAGTCACAGGTCACACGTTTCCGCGAATATGAAGATAAGTTCGCTTTAGATTTCACGCACGCGCAACCTGTAACGTGTAAGAAGCTTTTGTTTACTTAGCTCACAAAGCTAATCTAGGAGTATCTCTTGCAGATGAGATGTAGAAGACAAGTTGCAAGTACTCCAAGTACGATTAAAGGAGACAGCAGCGACGAGGAGGACGTTTTTGGAATGCCTTGTACGCGCCCAAGGTCCCGCCAAACGAAACTCTTTTTCCCTCCTAAATCTTGGTGCCGCTATATTTGCCCAGTCTTGAAGCTTGCTGTGACGGCAGGAGATCACTTCACGGGCGAGAGCCAGGTCGTGGTTCAGTTCTGGCCACCAAAATAGAGGCATGTTCCAAGTCTTCTTTAAAAAAACAGCTGAACAAGTTGCAGAAGGGATCTGAAAGCCCTTTCTCCAATCGAGGTGTCAGAGCAGAGGTTGGGTTGTACTATAAGAAAGACGGTACGTGGGAACGCTGTGTTATCCGCCGTCTACACGCACAGGTAAATTGTATACGCGTAGAAGCTGGTCTACAGGTTGAAAACGTGTAGCGCGTGCCGGTGACTTGCGGTTTGCGGTCGCGCACGTGACTTTCCCACACGTTACAGGTTACGCGTTGGTCAAATTACACAAATCTAAATGTCTCTAATGTGCAATCAGGGCTGGTAGTCATTAATTTATACACCATTATTTGTCCATCCGTGTATACGCACTCCTCTATACTTTGAGCATGTAAAGTACGTTTAACTTTAGTGCTCCCCTTAGACTCACCTTATAAGCTTACCAAGTTGAACCCAATGATACTCGTTCCTGACACATTACAGAAATTATTACCGTGATCAACCTGCACTGGGTGTGTTGCACTGCATATAGAAATTACATACGTGTATAGTAGCCGCGAGTGTTGAGTGTTACAAAGTGTACATTGTGCTATGACAACTGTATGGGTTACAATAAAACTGCAGTTTTCTGCAAAATAGTCCACTCATCCACTAGCTGTGGCGTCTGATCTGACATTAGCTATATGACTTCAGATTCTTGACCGGTACAAGAACAAACGGGTCAAAAACAAGCTACGTTCTTGCTGTAGATTACTGTAGGTACTGTATATCACTTTAGCACCTCCATCATGCATGCATGGCTTGGCAACAACAATTAATAAATATCATGCAATTTCTAAAGAAGCATAACAGTAGATTTGGAAAGTATACAGCTATAATCCAACAATGCATAGACAATCACTGGCTTGCTAAACTACATGAGTTCTAAGCAGCTGTACTGAGCAGCTCACCCACCAGGTCATGATCAGTTGAAACATTACATTGTTTGAAATATGCCTACATAAGGCGAAGGAGGGGATTGAGCGATGTCATTGCATGTCGAGTTGGTTGGCATGGTGAAATATGTACTGTCAGTGAGCTGAGCTCTTTTCACACAGTCACAGTTGGCAAAATTTCCCAAATACATACACTTCTTAGAGTAGAATTAGAGGATACAGTATTTTTGCTAGTGCACATGTGTTTGTGTTCTCGTGTATGCATTTATTATTCTTTTGCTGTTGAGCTACACATGTAGTAGTCTCAAATGGCCAGACCCTATCATCTGCTTCCACTGGGCAGTAGCACAACAGGCTGGGGAAAGGGGCGGGCCATGTAGGACTACACATTGCAGCAGTTTCCTACTCCTCTGCACCAGGGGTGTGGGTTGTGGGTGGGAGTGTGTACACATGTTTGCATGTTTGCTCTAACATAGGCTAAACATCCCCCAAACCACACCCCTGCAGTTAAGGAGTAGGAAAGCCTGTCTCAACAACAAGGGAGGTGTTCCTACCTACAAAACTCCCCAGAGCAGACAAGGAGGAAATTGCTAGCCCCCCCCCCCCCCCCCACACACACACACAACGAACAAATCAACACAATAATTAGGAAGTCCAAGATCATGAATTCATTTTACCCCACAAAAACCATCCAAACATGCATGCATTAGGAAATGCCAATCCCTCCCCAAGGCCACCCAATCCTAGATAAACACCAGGATTGAGGTCAAATGCAGCTTTCAGAGGTTCTCTCATACACCTGAGTTGGTGACAATGACTGCAGTGATTGCCCTGCTGTGTATCTTTGGTCTAGGAGCTCTCCTCATTGGCAGAGTCAGTGCTGGTGAACAGTGCAACAGCTGTCAGGTGAGCGGATTCACAAATGAGAATAGTTTTGCTATAACTTGTGCAGCACCACACTCTTCCCACTAACTTAGCTGTCTTTTGTGCTAACCTTCATTCCCAAATACTACAACTTGCACAGTGATCCCTCCTTCTTACTGTAGGCACACACTACCACATCCACCTATTGCTCAAAGCTGTTGCCTCCCCTCATCCTCCACAGGTGGGATGCTGCCCAGCCACAAACCCATTGCTGTACTACAAGGTGATGACCTCTCAGTGGCTGCAGGACCACGCCAGTCTCAACCACCTCATAGCAGCTTCTCCTACCTCACTACACTTTAGGGCAAGCCAACGAAATGCTCGAATGATCAAGGTGCCCCTGTTCCAGAGAGGGGAACTCTCTACTGATGACATCATTGTCACTATCATTGTACACCTTAAAGACCCACCCACAGCAGATTCAGACTTTTTCACTGCCATCTGTGATGGAACTGTCTGCAATGGTGTGTTTATATCAGACTCTGGAAATTATCCAACCAATGCATGCAACTATTTGACAATGAACAGTGGAGTGATTGGTACAAGCTTTACAGCCCTAGGGAATTGTGGTGGAGTTCCCATTACCTACACATCCTACCCAAACACTGTCACAATGACGTTTTACCCAATTCACAAGTGGGCCTCCTTCAGCATTCCACCTAGTGGAGGTTACACGACGGCTGGGACATTCACAAGGCAACTCGACCTCACCAAGGGACTCTACCTAGAGGCTTACGGTGATGGTGCTAGTGAGGAATTCAAGCTCCAGTACATTGAGGTCAAGGTTACCAAGAACTGATGGGGCACAACAGACATTCATATCAGATGTACCAGTATACCTGATAGATCTCTGTATACACTATTCCACACATCCATAGTCAAGCATCCACAAATAGTAGAATGTCTAGCGTTCTCTTATGCACCTAGTCTCACACTGTCAAGCCATTCACTCTGTAGTGTACATGCAATCTGCTGAACAGCCGTATATATCATATGCCAAGTGTAAGTTGCCATGTCCATGACATGAAGTCCTGCAAATGACAACGAATGTGACATTCACAGTACACACATGCATTGATAAGCGTTGCAAGGAGCATGAAAACTTTGGACCAAGAATGAGCGAGACACTCATTTATCAGTGGGTACGTGAACGGCAATGATGTGCAACCAGAAGATGGCAAAATATATATTCAGCACACAGTAAGCACTTGGACACTTCGATGGTGTACAGTTTTAGCTATGATACAAGTACTCAAGCAAACACAGTGTGTGTGTGTACCAATAAATTGCCAGTGGCAGCTATGACCTGTACATACACAAAGCATGCCTACTGGTTAGAGTAATGGAGAAACTGCATGGCACTTGATGTCAACAACATTAAACTAGCTAGAGTGCACATAGTACACATACCCCATGCAGTAGCGTGTGTGCATTGGACAGATGAACTAAGTAAGTATAGGTATGCATCCATCTGTAGCTATCTGCATACTATTTGGAGTTAATTGTGTGAGCGTATCATGTATTGGCAATAGTGGAAATGGTTATGTGCGCATGCCATGGTATATTGTGTATGTCGATTTCCACATGTCCACATGTCATACATACATGTACATGTAGTGAGAACAATCTGTAACATTTAAGAAGCAATTGTTTGATGATCAAAAGTCTCACCTTCTCTGTGTTCAGAACTGGCCATATACTCACGTCGTGTCAACATAAGTTGAGTTCCTTTCACACATACAGTCAGAGTTGGTGTTCCAATGACCAAATTCCCTGAGCATACTTAGCCTCTCCTAACTCAAGATCACAACATACATCACACATGCATTGGACAACTAATACTCGGGTGACGCACAACACAGTGTGGTTATAAGGAAGCACTATGGTCCTTTGATCGACATCCTGTAGTCTGTGAATTAAAGAAGTAAAAACAATGTAGGCAGTCAAGCCACAAACATGTACATGTACAGGTATGTAGTATACGTGGCCATCCTGAGTTACGTATACCATGAATTTCTGCTACGCAAGTGCTCGAACAACTACCCACTAGCTACAATACATCGTTTGTTGTTGAGCTACACATGTAGTAGTCTCACCCTATACTCTGTTTCTGCTAATGCAGCACAATGCATGCATGGGAAAAGGCTTAGGTCTGACCACACAAAACTACACATGCAGCAGTTTCCTACTCTTCTGCACCAGGGGTGTGGTTTGTGGGTGGGAGTGTGTACACATGTTTGCATGTTTGCTCTACCATCCCACAAACCACACCCCTGCAGGTAAGGAGTAGGAAAGCCTGTCTCAACAACTGAGGGAAGTGTTCCTACCTACAAATTCCCCAGAGCAGACAAGTAGGAAATTGCTAAGGAGACAACAAACAAATCAGCAGAATTAGCCAAAAGTCATGAATCCACTTCACCCCACAGAGCTCCATCCAAACACACAATAGGAAGTGACATTCCCCTCCCCATGGCCACCCAATCCTAGATAAACACCAAGCTTGAGGTCAAATGCACTTTTCAGAGGTTCCCTCATACAGCTGAGTTGGTGACAATGACTGCAGTGACTGCCCTGCTGTGTATCTTTGGTCTAGGAGCTCTCCTCACTGGCAGAGTCAGTGCTGGTGAACAGTGCAACAGCTGTCAGGTGAGCGGATTCATAAATGAGAGTGGAAAGGCTATATCTTGTGCAGCACCACACTCTGCCCACTAACATACATAGGTGGCGGAAGCTTACACACTTTGAGGGGGCTGTACTGGTTCAGCTAGTATGCTTGCCATCTGTATTATGTTAGGGTTCTAGAATATTGAGGGGGATTCAGCTTCTCAGCCCTATAGGTTCCACTGCCTATGAGTCATAGCCTTCTTGTGTGCTAGCCTTCGTTCTTTGATGATTACAACTTGTACAGTAACCCATCCCTCACTGTAGACACTACCACATTTACTTATTACTCAAAACAAGTCTCCCCTCATCCTCCACAGGTGGGATCCTGTCCAGCCACAAACCCAGTGCTGTACTACAAGGTGATGACCCCTCAGTGGCTGCAGGACCACACCAGTCTCAACCACCTCATAGCAGCCTCTGATGTTACACTTCACTTTAGGCCAAGCCAACCATATGCTCGCCTGATCAAGGTGCCCCTCTTCCAGAGAGGGGAAGTCCCTACTGATGACATCATTGTCACCATCACTGTACATCTTGAAGACCCACCCACAGCAGATTCAGACTTTGCCACTGCCATCTGTGATGGAACTGTCTGCCATGCTGTGTACACAGCAGACTCTGGAAACTATCCAAATACCGCATGTAACTATGGGACCTTTGAGAGTGGAGTGACCTATACAAATGGACAGCACACAGGAAATTGCGGTGGAATTCCCATTACCTACAGATACTTCCCAAACACTGTTACAATCACTTTCTACCCAATTTACAAGTGGGCCTCCTTCAGCATTCCACCTAGTGGAGGTTACACTACGGCTGGGACATTCACAAGGCAACTCAACCTCACCAAGGGACTCTACCTGGAGGCTTATGGTGGTAATGCTAATGAGCAATTCAAGCTCCAGTTCATGGAGGTCAAGGTTACCAAGAACTGACAGGCATGACTCAGCACTTGTATCACATGTTACATTACCAAGAACTGACATAAAACATGAATACATATAAATGTAAAAGTCCATTCATTCATACACATTCATTTGTGCACACTATAGCTCATTACTTATAACCACTAACTATGTAGTGAATATGTTACTTACTGAAATTCTCGCAAGCTGTACGTCACTGTAAAGCTGTTAGCATTTCTGCAGTTGAAGTGCTGCAATGGATACTGAATATGGCAATTGCATGTACATTGATAACTATTGAGCAGATGTCAATCACAGACACACCCAACGCAGTTATGTATACACTGCACACTACATGATCTTAGGCAGTACAAAGAGCACTTTGCACAGAATATCAAGTATGTTATTATACATGTACAAACATACTCTGCAGGTCAGTCCAAATAAAATTTCTAAATCTACAATAATATTCCAAAGTATCATGTTGACATGGTGTACACTATTAGTTACAGCCAAAAAAATTGTCACTTGCTGTGCTGTTGTCGAAGTTGGAACGCTTTCTTAATGATGAGGTGCACAGATGCATCCTTGGGGTAGTTCTGCATGTGGTGATGGAAAAGGTACACACAACATGTACTTTCTGGGGTAGAGTGATTGTGAGCATCATACACCAAGGAAGTGGGTTCTATCCTGAATCTACACAGACACCAACGCAATTCAATCAATATTGTCAGTGGGGAAATGGACAGCAAGTCACTAGGCCTTTCATAGGACAACAATGAAGCTTCTGGTGTCCTTGCCCAAGGCTGAACAACTCTTACAATTGCACAATGTCCTTCCAACTAAACCTTGCATCGAATTATCTTTAGATGCAATGCGGTGATTTCTCAAGATCCTGCTACTATTCCATAACCTCTCCATCACTCCCTCTGCTCCCAGATTTGACCAACTTTGTCTTAGACTCCTTGTTGATGAATAACTTTGCACAATAGTTGCATAAACTGTTTCATTGCCGAATATGTGTTTGTGGGGCTAACCGCATTTGTAATTTTAAATACCATGCTGATGGGTTGAACTGTTTGAAGTAGAAGCCTAAAAGTAGATTGGCCCAATCTACGTAGTTTGAACTGTACATAATATTATGCATATTACAGTTCATGCTTAGGTATCAAACTCTCGACATATACGTAAGCCCACTTGGAAAGTTGTTGCCATGGTTGCATACCTGTAACAGTTTGAGATTGTCTGCAAAATCTCTTGCTAGCAACTGGTCTCGAACACATCTGCAGTGGAGCACACACGAAAGGTACAATGCCATCAACACATGCACACTGTCACACAACAAGAGTCTAACACTCACATTAGCATGGCATAACAGACATAGTACAGAAGATCAAATCTGCATTCATCACTGAGCAAGCAGTCCCACAGCTCAAATACATCTGGGGAGAGGAGGAGAGAAGAAAGGAGAATTCTGTAGAATAAACAGAATAATTGGACATATACAGAACCCAACATTTAAATACAATGGCTGGAAAAGTGGGGCCTGCAGACTAACTCTGGCCCTGCTGCTTTAAACTGGTAACCTACAGTAAGTAACTGCAGAGGTACAGGATAAGGCAATGATTTCAGTTTGGCCAGGGAACAATAAAGCTGCCTACTTTAGCTAATGTTCTTGTGTGCACATGTGTGCACTGAGTGTGAGTGTACAGTACACGTATGTGTTGCTATTCCAAACAAGACATACCAGCACTGCATGCAATTCACAATCCACCTTCTTCAGCAGAGAAGTTAACTTCCTCATCTTGCTCTCTGTAAGATTCATACACATAACAAACACATGCTGCACACAGCTTAGACACACGTATAAGTACACATAAACGCACACACAAGCAGCTGCCAAGAAGTGTACTTTCAGCATTCAACACAGGGGGAAGGTGTGGAGACATTCCAATCAATAGCACATATGTATAACATATAAATGACACCCAATTAATACGGAATAACATGAAAGAAACAACAGCTAGAACTTTCTTTAAGAACATTCACTGGTGTAATATTAACATAATATATTATGCAACCACCATGGCCAGTTGCAACAGTCACTGATGCTCCTGACCACTTCACACATACCAATGCCATAATCAGATCGGTCTAGGACTTGGTTGAAGTTGTCACTAATCTCTCCCATGAGAGTTACAAAGCAGAAGAAAGTGTCCGCTTCTGCATATTCTAAAGATGTCAGTAAGTGATGGGAGGGAATTAGGGCCTGTGCACTAGAGTGTACATATGTGCGTGTGTGTGTGTGTGTGTGTGTGTGTGTGTGTGTGTGTGTGTGTGTGTGTGTGTGTGTGTGTGTGTGTGTGTGTGCGTGCATGTGTGCGTGGTGTGTGTGTGCATGTGTGTGTGGTGTGTGTGTGTGTGTGCATGTGGTGTGTGTGTGGTGTGTGTGTGCGTGTGTGTGCGTGCGTGTGTGGTGTGTGTGTGTGTGTGCACTCGTGTGTATGTGGTGTGTCTGTGTGTGCGTGTGTGTGTGGTGTGTGTGTGCACGTGCGCGTGTGGTGTGTGTGTGGAGTGTGTGTGACTGTGTATGTGCATGTGTGTGTGCATGTGTGTGTGTGTGTGTGTGTGTGTGTGTATGTGTGTGTGTGTGTGTGTGTGTGTGTGTGTGTGTGTGTGTGTGTGTGTGTGTGTGTGTTATAGCTATCCACACAGTGTGCAGGCGTGACTGTACATATGTACAATATCACACAAATTTGCGTGTTTGTTTGCATGCCAGCCTCACTTTGATTTTCTGGGTCTGGGTCAGTGGCAAACACAAAGTATAGTGGACCAATTATTTCATTCATACCCTATACAGAGGGTAAGGTGAAGGAAGAGATAGCAGAGTCACAGGCTCACTTAAGTTAACACAAAAGCACACAGAACTTTGTAATACAGTCTACACTCCACCCTGCCAACTCACTCCCCTTTAGTAGCTCTCACATTCAACAAATATACTCACTTCTACTATTTGGAATAGCGCTATCCTTTTTATACACTACCGCATCTATACTTAATGCTCAAAGCTGTTGCCTCCCCTCATCCTCCACAGGTGGGATGCTGTCCAGCCACAAACCCAGTGCTGTACTACAAGGTGATGACCCCTCAGTGGCTGCAGGACCACGCCACTCTCAACCACCTCATAGCAGCCTCTCCTACATCACTACACTTTAGGCCAAGCCAACAATATGCTAGACTGATAAGCTGCCACTGTTCCAGAGAGGGAACTCCACATATGACACCATTGTCACCATTACCTCACACCTTGAAAACCCACCCACAGCAGATTCAGACCTTTACACTGCCATCTGTGTGCAAAAATAGCAAATTGTGTGCAAACATCAGACCCTTACTTAAAACTACTCATACAATGCACGCAACTATGGGACCTTTGACAGCAGAGTGGCTTTACGAACGGACAGTCCACAGGAAGCTGTGGTGCCCATGATACTTCCCAAACACTGTCACAATCACTTTCTACCCAATTTACAAGTGAGCCTCCTTCAGCATTCCACCTAGTGGAGGTTACACTACGGCTGTGACATTCACAAGGCAACTCGACCTCACCAAGGGACTCTACTTAGAGGCTTACTGCGGTAATGCTAATAAGGAATTCAAGCTCCAGTACATTTTGGTCAAGGTCACCAAGAACTAACAGGACAGAACAAACACTCATATCACATGCACAAGTAGTTATCTCTATACTTACACTAGTCCACTCATCAATAGTCAAGCAGCCACAACTATGCTGTAGAATGTTTAGCGTTCTCCTACTGTACATAGTCTCACACTGTCAAGCCATTCACTCTGTATTGTACATGCAATTTGCTGAGTAGACATATGCCATGTGTAAGTTGCCACAGTATGTACATGTTGTAGTAAAGTACTGCAAATGACACTGAATATTACACATTTACAATACACACACATGGTAGTGGAGAAACTGCAACTTGGTTCTAATACATAGGCCAATAGAACATAATCATATGCAGATGTAAAGGAATAGACCATTAAAATGCATTTTGCACTAAGGCCACTAGACTCCCATTACCAGAATAACATCTAAGGTCATGAACCCACCTGCCCCAAAATCATATTCATGTAAACAAGCACAATGAAGTCACAATTACACCCACCCACATACCAACTCTCATATAAATAATGGAACCAAGGCCATAAATACCAATGCTTTTGAACTTCTCTCATACAGCTGAGTTGGTGAGAATGACTGCAGTGACTGCCCTGCTGTGTATCTTTGGTCTAGGAGCTCTCCTCACTGGCAGAGTCAGCGCTGGTGAACAGTGCAACAGCTGTCAGGTGAGCTACTGTAATAGTGCTACATCACACACACACTGAGACTGCATACTCTTGTGCAACAAAAGATACAAATCATTTACAGCACCAATTAAACTCTTTATACCTACGAACAACATACACCTTCCGATGTGCTAACCTTCATTCCCTATTGATAACAACTTGTACAGTGGTCTTTTCCTCTCACTAGAGACACTATCACATTTACTTACTGCTCAAAGCTGTTGCCTCCCCTCATCCTCCCCAGGTGGGGTGCTGTCCAGCCACAAACCCAGTGCTGTACTACAAGGTGATGACCCCTCAGTG
The DNA here is from genome assembly GCA_964019415.1 of Ianthella basta. Classification (NCBI taxonomy): domain Eukaryota; kingdom Metazoa; phylum Porifera; class Demospongiae; order Verongiida; family Ianthellidae; genus Ianthella; species Ianthella basta. The sequence goes on from OZ025879.1 coordinate 5,087,423, forward strand.
GCTGCAGGACCACGCCAGTCTCAACCACCTCATAGCAGCCTCTCCTACCTCACTACACTTTAGGCCAAACCGACTATATGCTCGCCTGATCAAGGTGCCTCTGTTCCAGAGAGGGGAACTCCCTACTGATGACATCACTGTCACCATCACCCTACACCTAGAAGACCCACCCACAGGAGATTCAGACTTTATCACTGCCATTTGTGATGGAACTATCTGTAATAGTCTATACATATTAGACTCTGGAAACTATCCAAACACTGCATGCGACTATTTGACAATGAACAGTGGAGTGGTTGGCACAAATGTTGCAGGCACAGGAAGCTGTGGAGGACTTCCCATTACCTATACAGCATTTCCAAATACTGCCACAATCGCATTCTACCCAATTCACAAGTGGGCCTCCTTCAGCATTCCACCTAGTGGAGGTTACACTACAGCTGGGACATTCACAAGACAACTCGACCTCACCAAGGGACTCTACCTGGAGGCTTATGGTGGTAATGCTTATGAGCAATACAAGCTCCAGTTCATGGAGGTCAAGGTTACCAAGAACTGACAGGCATGACTCAGCACTTGTATCACATGCGCTTCTCCTGAAACACTAATCCATTCATTCACACTCACACACTAGCTGTAGAACATTTAGCACTGAACATCACTTAGCCTCACATCATCAAGCTCATCACTCTGTAGTGATCATTCAGCCTGCTCAAACTCTCATAAGCTACACATATTATTGTAAAGCTGTTAACATTATCTGCTATTGCAGTGCTGCAATTGATACAGAGTACAAAATAAGCATGTACACTACCTTGTAAAGAGCATGAACCAATTACAGTCACAACACAGCACACTGTACACTATACAAACATCAGCAATGCTAGAGTGATTATTCTGTTATCAGATGCAGAACAGTCTATCAATTGTAAACATATGCCGATGATGTCAGGCATAACTGGTTTACAAAACTGGTTGAATGGAACACTGAGTATAGATGACTACTACACTACTGCACCTGCCCAATACCTTCACATTTCACTAAGTTAGAAGCTGTCAAAGCTGCCCATCCAGATCATCGATTAGTGTACGGTTTTCCTTTTCAATGGACAACAGAAATACTCATACACACAACGTTGGATATTTAAATGAAACTGCTGCCTATACAATGTTGAGATGTAGACCACGTGCAATCTGCTGTAGGCCTATTTAGCTCACTGCCAGCAGAGCCTACGATGGATCCTGCAGGCTGTGCAGGGTCAGCCATGTTGGGGCTAGAGTCTGAGACCACTTGATTTGTGATGTCAAAGGAAGTAGCTGATGTGATGGCACCTACACAGATTGAAAACTATGCAAGTTGAATATGTGCAATGAATGTCTTTACCTGAGGACATAATTCTAAGTGCTTACTGTATGTGTAGTGGCCTATCTTGTGACATAATCATTTAAGCTGCATGGTGTGTAACCATTTCATTCCGTGCACACTTCAGTAGCAGATGAATATAACAAGTTCTAGGAAGGGTTTCACCACCCAGCAAGCACTTGGCCACTTGAGTGATGTCTTCAGGCTAACACAGCCAGTGTGTGTCTGATCATGTCATCACCAGTGGCAACCATGGGCTGTACATAAACTGGAGTAATGGAGAACTGGCACTTGGTTCCAATATGTAAGCCAATAAAAAGTGTTCATATGTAGATGTCAAGGAATAATCGTGAGGGCTCATCATAAAATTGTATTTGGCATTAAACACCCCAAAACACCCCTTAACAGTATATCCACTTCTAAGGTCATGAACCCACCTGTCCTATAACACATTCACATAAACATGCACCATGAACTCACAATTATACCCACTAACCACCTCCCATGGACAAACACAGGAACCAAGGCCAAAAATTGCTTAATAGTTGTTTGGTGAGTTCACAGCTTAGTTGGTGACCTACAAGTTGTAGAGTCTCATAATACCTGCATTGCTGTGAACGTGAACTATATAAACGTAACATTATGCCATTTAAATTAAAGTGCTGGAAATGATACTGAATATGGAACTCAGTGTGCACTGACAAGTACTCCGAAAGAACATGAGACAGCCACAGTCAAAACCAATCACCTCCATACCCCCTGCATGATTATCAGCATTACATGATACAAGGAGCATTCCTTCCCACAGCTAGACTAGAACTGGCCAAGTGCGAGCAAGACCTTCACTTATCAGGAGTTGAATGACAGTGATGTGTAACCAGAAGAAAGTGTGGTGTGTTTGGAATCAGGCATGATTATTCAGAGGCAGTTAGTTAAGTTGGGCATTTAAATGAAACTTGATTTGTGATGTCAAAAGGAAGTGGCTGACGTGCTGTGCACTTATGTAGATTGAAAACTATGCAAATTGTACATATATGTGTAATGAATGTCTTTACCTGAGGACATAATTCTAAGTGCTTACTGTATGTGTAGTGGCCTATCTTGTGACATAAAGCTTTAAGCTGTCGTGCAACCATTTCAGTCCACACTTCTGTAGCAGATGAATACAACAAGTTCTACTGTAGCAAGAGTTTCAGTACCCAGCTAGCACTTGATGCTTACTGTCCTTTCCTTCTTAACCATTTCCATGCAGCAATTATCCTGTAATCTAGCAACAATTGCCTCAAGAATGGTTTATAAGGGCTGGGAAGCAAGTGGTTGCTGGCAGGGTGTCGTAGCTCAGTGGCTAGAGCACTGGCAGCTAAAGTCAGATGTCCTGGGCTTCATTCCTAGCGGCACCACTTTCTTTACAGCCCAATGTCGTTTCAAATGTCTATGGACAGTAACGACGCCGATCGTGTCTTGTTTTGACAAGGTGGCTTTTAGGTCTTCGGATGTAGCTCCTTCCATCGGGCCTTGCTGTGCTTCCGCTTATTATCCTTTCCTTCTCAACATATATAATTATATGTAGTTGTAAAGGGATATTTATGACAGATCATCATAAAATTGTCTTTGGCAATAAGACCACAAACCTCCCCTTAACAATATATTTACAGTACTTCTAAGTTCATGAACCCACCTGCTCCCTAAACATATTCATGTAAACAAGCACAAAGAGGTCACAATTATGTACACCCACCCACCTACCAACTCTCATATAAATAATGGAACCAAGGCCATAAATACCAATGCTTTTGAACTTCTCTCATACAGCTGAGTTGGTGACAATGACTGCAGTGACTGCCCTGCTGTGTATCTTTGGTCTAGGAGCTCTCCTCACTGGCAGAGTCAGTGCTAGTGAACAGTGCAACAACTGTCAGGTGAGCTACTGCATTAGTGCTACATCACACACAGACTGAGACTGCATACTCTTGTGCAACAAAAGATACAAATCATTTACAGCAGCTATGGACAACTTACACCTTCTGATGTGCTAACCTTCATTCCCTATCAATAACAACTTGTACACTGATTCCTCCTTTTCCCTGTACACACTACCACATCCACCTATTGCTCAAAGCTGTTGCCTCCCCTCATCCTCCACAGGTGGGATGCTGTCCAGCCACAAACCCAGTGCTATACTACAAGGTGATGACCCCTCAGTGGCTGCAGGACCACGCCACTCTCAACCACCTCATAGCAGCCTCTCCTACATCACTACACTTTAGGCCAAACCAACAATATGCTAGACTGATACAGTGGATTCGGAGTTTCTAGTCCCGATTGACTTTTGCGTTCTGCACTCGATCACATGCATAAAGCATTGGAAAGATAGGTTCGCACGTGCTCCAAGCGAAAATTGAAGCATGTGTGAACCTATCTATCCAATACTTTATTCACGTGATCGAGTGCAGAACGCAAAAGTCAATTGGGACTAGAAACCCCGAAACCACTGTAAGCTGCCACCGTTCCAGAGAGGGAAACTTTCCACTGATGACATCATTGTCACCATTACCTCACACCTTGACAACCCACCCACAGCAGATTCAGACTTTTACACTGCCATCTGTGATGGCACCATCTGCAATCGTGTGGCAACATGAGACCCTTACGTAAAACTACTCATACAATGCACGCAACTATGGGACCTTTGACAGTAGAGTGACTTTACGAACGGACAGTTCACACGAAACTCTAGTGCCCATGATACTTCCCAAACACTGTCACAATCACTTTCTACCCAATTCACAAGTGGGCATCCTTCAGCATTCCACCTAGTGGAGGTTACACTACGGCCGGGACATTCACAAGGCAACTCGACCTCACCAAGGGACTCTACCTAGAGGCTTATGGCGATGGTGCTAGTGAGGAATTCAAGCTCCAGTACATGGAGGTCAAGGTTACTAAGAACTAACAGGACAGAACAAACACTCATATCACATGCACAAGTAGTTCTCTCTATACTTACAGTAGTCCACTCATCAATAGTCAAGCAGCCACAACAAGTTGTAGAGTGTTTAGCGTTCTCCTACTGTACCTAGTCTCACACTGTCAAGCCATTCACTCTGTAGTGTACATGTAATCTGCTGAGTAGTCATATGCCATGTGTAAGTTGCCACAGTAAGTACATGTGGTAGTAAAGTACTGCAAATGACAATGAATATTACACATTTACAATACACACACATGGTAGTGGAGAACTGCAACTTGGTTCTACTACATATGCCAATAGAACATAATTATATGCAGACTTAAGGGATAGCTCATCAAAAAATGTATTTTGCGCTAAGGCCACTAGACTCCCCTTACCAGAATAACATCTAAGGTCATGAACCCACCTGCCCCAAAATCATATTCATGTAAACAAGCACAAAGAAGTCACAATTACACCCACACACCTACTCTTATATAAATAACAGAACCAAGGCTAAAAATACCAATGCTTTTGCAAGTTCTCTCATACAGCTGAGTTGATGACAATGACTGCAGTGACTGCCCTGCTGTGTATCTTTGGTCTAGGCGCTCTCCTCACTGGCAGAGTCAGTGCTGATGAACAGTACAACAGCTGTCAGGTGAGCTACTGTAATAGTGCTACATCACACACACACTGAGACTGTATGCTCTATATCTTGTGCAACAAAAGATACAAACCATTTTCAGTACCAATTAAACTCTCTCTACCTACAAACAACTTACACCTTCTGATGTTCATTCCCTAATGATACAACTTGTACAGTGATCCCTCCCTCTCACTGTATACACTCCCACTCTATACTTATTGCTCAAAGCTCTTACCTCATCCTCCACAGGTGGGATGCTGTCCAGCCACAAACCCAGTGCTGTACTACAAGGTGATGACCCCTCAGTGGCTGCAGGACCATGCCACTCTCAACCACCTCATAGCAGCCTCTCCTACCTCACTACACTTTAGGCAAAACCGACTATATGCTCGCCTGATCAAGGTGCCCCTGTTCCAGAGGGGGGAACTCCCTACTGATGACATCACTGTCACCATCACCGTACACCTCGAAGACCCACCCACATCAGATTCAGACTTTGTCGCTGCCATCTGTGATGGAACTGTCTGCAATGGTTTGTACATATCAGACTCTGGAAACTATCCAAACCATGCATGTAACTATTTGACAATGAACAGTGGAGTGGTTAGAACAAGCATTACAAGCCTAGGAAATTGTGGTGGAATTCCCATTACCTATACAACATTTCCAAACACTGTCACAATGACGTTTTACCCAATTCGCAAGTGGGCATCCTTCAGCATTCCACCTAGTGGAGGTTACACTACGGCTGGGACATTCACAAGGCAACTTGACCTCACCAAGGGACTCTACCTGGAGGCTTATGGCCATAATGTTAATGAGCAATACAAGCTCCAGTTCATGGAGGTCAAGGTTACCAAGAACTGAAAGGTCAGACTCAGCACTCGTATGCTTCTCCTGAAACACTAATCCATTCATTCACACTCACACACTAGCTGTAGAACATTGAGTACTGAACATTAATTAGCCTCACATCATCAAGCTCATCACTCTACAGTGATCAGTCAGCCTGCTCAAACTCTCATAAGCTACACATATTATTGTAAAGCTGTTAACATTATCTGCTATTGAAGTGCTGCAATTGATACAGAGTACAAGATAAGCATGTACACTACCTTGTAAAGAGCATGAACCAATTACAGTTACAACACAGCACACTGTACACTATACAAACATCAGCAATGCTAGAGTGCTTGTTCTGTTATCAGATGCAGAACAGTCTATCAATTGTAAACATAATGCCGATGATGCCAGGCATACGTAAAAGCTTACAAAACTGATTGAATGGAACACTGAGTATAGATGACTACTACACTACAGCACCTGCCCAGTACCTTCACACTTCACTAAATTAAAGTTAGAAGTTGTCAAAACTGCCCATCCAGACCATCGACTAGTGTAAGTTTTCCTTTTCAATAGACAACAGAAATACTCATACACACAACGTTGGATATTAATTTTAAATGAAACTGCAGCCTATACAATGTTGAGATGTACGTAGACCACGTGCAATCTGCTGTAAGCCTATTTAGCTCACACTGCCGGCAGAGGCTACGATGGATCCTGCAGGCTGTGCAGGGTCAGCCATGTTGGGGCTAGAGTCTGAGACCACTTGATTTGTGATGTCAAAGGGAAGTGGCTGATGTGATGTGTATCTACTCTGATTGAAAACTGTGCAAGTTGAATATGTGCAATGAATGTCTTTACCTGAGGACATAATTCTAAGTGCTTACTGTATGTATGTGTAGTGGCCTATCTTGTGACATAATGATTTAAGCTGTTGTGTAACCATTTCAGTCCACACTTCTGTAGCTGACGAATATAACAAGTTCTAGGAAGGGTTTCACCACCCAGCAAGCACTTGGCCACTTGGGTGATGTCTTCAGGCAAACACAGCCAGTGTGTGCCTGACCATGTCATCGCCAGTGGCAACCATGGACTGCACATAAACTGGAGTAATGGAGAACTGGCACTTGGTTCCAATATGTAAGCCAATAAAAAGTATTCATATGTAGATGTCAAGGAATAATCATGAGGGCTCATCATAAAATTGTATTTGGCATTAAACACCTCAAAACTCTCCTTAACAGTATATTCACTTCTAAGGTCATGAACCCACCTGCCCTATAACACATTCACATACGTAAACATGCACCATGAACTCACAATTATACCCACTAACCTGCTCCCATAGACAAACACTGGAACCAAGGCCAAAAAATACTTAATAGTTGTTTGCTGAGTTCACAGCTTAGTTGGTGACCTACAAGTTGTAGAATCTCATAATACCTGCATTACTGTGAACGTGAACTGTACGAACATAACATTATGCCATTTAAATTAAAGTGCTGGAAATGATACTGAATATGGAACACAATGTGCACTGACAAGTATTCCAAAAAAACATGAAGCAGCCACAGTCAAAACCAATCACCTCCTTACCCCCTGCATGATTATCAGCATTACGTGATACAAGGAGCATTCTCACAGCTAGACTAGAACTGGCCAAGTGTGAGCAAGACCTTCACTTATCAGTAGTTGAATGACAGTGATGTGTAACAGGAAGAAGGTGTGGTGTGTTTGGAATCAGGCATGATTACTCAGAGGCAGTTAGTGGAAGGGGATAATAAATAAACGATGGCAAAAAAGAAAGGGCATGAAACAACAATAGTCAAACATCAGACCCTGGAAACTTCCCATACAATGCACGTAACTATGGGACCTTTGACAGCAGAGTGACTTTACGAACGAACAGTACACAGGAAGCTGTGGTGCTCATGATACTTCCCAAACACTGTCACAATCACATTCTACCCAATTTACAAGTGCGCCTCCTTCAGCATTCCACGAAGTGGAGATTGCACTACGGCTGGGACATTCACAAGGCAACTCGACCTCACCAAGGGACTCTACCTGGAGGCTTACGGTGATGGTGCTAGTGAGGAATTCAAGCTCCAGTACATGGAGGTCAAGGTCACCAAGAACTAACAGGACAGAACAAACACTCGAGTCATATCACATGCACAAGTATTTCTCTCTATACACTAGTCCACTCATCAATAGTCAAGCAGCCAATTTGCAGAGTGTTTAGCGTTCTCTTACTGTACACAGTCTCACACTGTTAAGCCATTCATTCTGTAGCTATAGTGTACATGCAATCTGCTGAGTAGTCATATGACATGTGTAAGTTGCCACAGGAAGTACATGTTGTAGTAAAGTACTGCAAATGACAATGAATATTACACATTTACAATACACTCACATGGTAATGGAGAAACTGCAACATGGTTCTAATACATTGGCCGATAGAACATAATTATATGCAAATGTAAAGGGATAGACCATTAAAATGTATTTTGCACTAAGACCACTAGACTCCCATTACCAGAATAACATCTAAGGTCATGAACCCACCTGCCCCAAAATCAAATTCATGTAAACATGCACAATGAAGTCACAAGTACACCCACCCACACACCAACTCTTATATAAATAATGGAACCAAGGCCAAAATACCAATGCCTTTGAAGTTCCCTCATACAGCTGAGTTGGTGACAATGACTGCAGTGACTGCCCTGCTGTGTGTCTTTGGTCTAGGAGCTCTCCTCATTGGCAGAGTCAGTGCTGGTGAACAGTGCAACAGCTGTCAGGTGAGCTGATTCACAAACAAGTATGGAAGGGCTATATCTGGTGCAGCAACACACTCTTCCCACAAACCTAGCCCTCCCGTGTGCTAAACCTTGTGTTTTCTAATGATTAACACCTTGTACAGTGATCCCTCACACTAACTGCAAACACCAGCTACCACATCTACCTATTGCTCAAAGCTGTTACCTCCCCTCATCCTCCACAGGTGGGATGCTGTCCAGCCACAAACCCAATGCTGTATTACAAGGTGATGACCCCTCAGTGGCTGCAGGACCACGCCAGTCTCAGCCACCTCATAGCAGCCTCTCCTACCTCACTACACTTTAAGCCAAACCAACAAAGTGCTCGCATGATCAAGGTGCCCTTGTTCCAGAGAGGGGAACTCTGCACTGATGACATTATTGTCACCATCACTGTACACCTTGAAGACCCACCTACAGCAGATTCAGACTTTGTCACTGCCATCTGTGATGGAACTGTCTGCAATGGTTTGTACATATCAGACTCTGGAAACTATCCAAATAATGCATGTAACTATTTGACAATGAACAGTGGAATGACTGCCACAGCCTTTACAGTCCTAGGAAATTGCGGTGGAATTCCCATTACCTACACATCCTACCCAAACACTGCCACAATGACGTTCTACCCAATTCACAAGTGGGCCTCCTTCAGCATTCCACCTAGTGGAGGTTACACTACGGCTGGGACATTCACAAGGCAACTCGACCTCACTAAAGGACTCTACCTGGAAACCTATTGTGATGGTGTTAATGAGCAATTCAAGCTCCAGTTCATAGAGGTCAAGGTTACCAAGAACTGACAGGCATAACATATAACATCAACACATGTAAAACTTATATCCGTTAGCTGTAAAATGCTTACGTAAGCTTAGTACTCACATTGCCAAGCTCATGTAGTGAACATGTTACTTACTGAAACTCTTGCAAGCTGCATGGCACTGTAAAGCTGTTAGCATTTTCTGCATTTGAAGTGCTGCAATGGATACTGAATACGGAATTGCATGATTGTGCATAGATAAATATTGAGCAGAAGTCAATCACGGACACAACCCAACACAATTATGTATACACTGCACACTATGTGATCTTAGGCAGTACAAAGAGCACTTTACACAGAAAATCAAGCATAGTATTATACATGTACGTACAAACATACTCTGCAGGTCAGTTCAAATAAAATTTCTAAATCTACGTACACTACTATTCCATAGTATCATGTTGACATGGTGTACAATGTTTAGTGACAGCCAAAGAGATTGTCACTTGCTGTGCTGTTGTCGGAGTTGGAACGCTTTCTTAATGATGAGGTGCA
>OZ025879.1:5809867-5877367 GCA_964019415.1 Ianthella basta
CAGCTATCAGGAGCAGTTTGATGTGAGTGACTCACTGTATGCTACAGATATGTGCATATTTTATAATTGAAGAATTCCTCCATTTCAGTATGCATGCAGACATTTGATGCAATTTTCACAACATTGAGCAATTGGTGTGTGGTGCATGTGGCCACTACTTTTCTAGCTCTCATTTGTTCATTTGTCCATGCAGTAAGCTTATAAATATGCTATAATATTAACTGCATTAGCAGAATGTTCATTGCACAAGTGCACATGAAATACCTACATGGACCATCAATCATGAGCTCCAGCAAATCACACATTTTCCTCCCAACAATTTAACACTATTCATAGATATTCATTCAGTGTTTATTGTATTTCTCCAGTTGTGCTGAATTCTATGCATATTGTCATTTCTAGGTCAGTTTTATGTTACTAATGAACCGTCAATCACCACACCCACTCTGTAGTCCCTGACCACAATTACACAGGAGAGTGCTAGTGATGAGAGGGTTGAAGAAGACCCTAAGACAATACGCTACCCCAATAGAGCTCCTTGTAAGGATGGTTATTTGTTTTACATTGCTAATTAGCTGCCCCCTGTTGAAAAGTGATGAATCTAACTATAGTGTTCAATTGGTTATATCTGCAGTTCAGAACAAACACATGTTTGTGTACAATCCAGACTCTGGTAGATCAGTTGTCATTAATGCTTCACTTGTTGATGTGAGTCCGTACTTTAACTGCATCACTCAGAGACATGTTGCATTAAATTTTGTAAGATGTCATTCTTTGGTACATATTCTTCAAATCTAGATCTGCTTCTTCATTTACGTGACCCTTGTATATTCACAGGGCTACCATGTACCACGTGCCTTCATAGCTGCCCAGTCACCTATGGAGGCATCACTGAGTGCCTTTTGGACTCTCATTGCTGAGAAGAAGGTGCAGACTATCCTCCTTCTCTGTCAGTTGGTGGAGGACTATCAGGTCAGAGAAAATGCATGTCAGCATTAACCTTTCTGGGATTTTCATCTGTATGTTTGTGAGTGCTGTGCATGTGTGTGTGTGTGTGTGTGTATGTGTGTGTGTGTGTGTGTGTGTGTGTGTGTGTGTGTGTGTGTGTGTGTGTGTGTGTGTGTGTGTGTGTGTGTGTGTGTGTGTGTGTGTGTGTGTGTGTGTGTGTGTGTGTGTGCATGTGTGTGTGTTGTGCATGCGTGTGTGTGTGTGTGTGTGTGTGCATGCGTGTGTGTGTGTGTGTGTGTGTGTGTGTGTGTGTGTGTGTGTGTGTGTGTGTGTGTGTGTGTGTGTGTGTGTGTGTGTGTGTGTGTGTGTGTGTGCGTGCGTGCATGTGTGGGTTGTGCTAGCATGCTGTAATTGCCCTGCCATTAGATATGAGTGAATGATTGTTCATAATTATGTGATGTGAGCAGTTCCTTCCTCTGCTTCTCTCCAGGATACCTGCTACCAGTTCTGGCCAGCTGCAGAGGGTGGTACACTGAATGTGGGTCAGAGGAATGTGACCTTGTTGAAGAAGACGATGAACAGTGACTTTGATCAATACAAGATTACAATTCAAATGGCAAACTACTTGAGTTTAGACAGGGTGGTCCACACAGTCAAACAGGTGTGCCTACATTGATAGTTCTATAACAAAATATGACAGCTGTGTACATTGCAGCTGTTCCTTCAAGCACAAGGATATGTGTACATGATGGTAGTGGGATGTAAACAGCAGGAAACACTTTATATGCCAGATTCCTTTTGGCCTACATGTTTCCTTTATGTGTGCTGAATAGAACCTAGCTACTATATAGTCCACATATTAATTATAATTCATGCAACAAAGTAATATTATACTGTGAATTATGTCCATTGTGTGATTGTCACTGTCCATCAATTAGCGTACTACTTCCAGAATAAAATGTGTGCCAGGTTTTGCATTTGTTCATAATTATACGTGTCTTGAGTTAAGTTCATATTTGCACTATAGTATACATTTCCACTCACTGCTAACTATTCACTCACTTACCCATCCCACACACACCACAGACACAAGATGTCACCTTGCTTCACTACAAGCAGTGGCCAGAGAAGAAGCGTCCCAAGTCAGCCTCCTTCCTGACCCTGTTCACCTCTGCACAGAAGCTGCAGCAGCCACACTCAGACAGACCCATTGTAGTGGCATGCAAGTGAGCGCGGGATTAAATTATATACGCAGAGCCTTAAAAATGACCTTGAAGACTGTTTCTCGTGCATACACCTATTCTTGTTGGTATGACAATGTGTCTCACAGTTGTGTCTGCATGTATCACTCTCTCTCTCTCCATATGCAGCGATGGTCTCGGTCGCACTGGTACATTCATAGCCATTTGGTCTCTGATTGAGCAGATGAAGGCAGAGGGACAGATTGATGTGGTTGGCACAATCAAGTCCATTAGGACACAGAGACCAGGAGCAGTGCCTCATCTGGTGAGGGTATGAGACATACCAGCTACTGTTTGTAGCAGTATATAAATAACATGATTTTCTCTAAACCGTTAAAATCTGATACAACTGTTGTCCAAAGTTTGGGTCATTTGCAGCTGTTTCTTGCACAAAAAGTACACACTCAGTGTAAGAGTAAACCATTGCAAATTTGCAGAACTTGTGCAAATTTGCACTAGTTGTGGCAGAAATATCTGCAAAATGACCCCAAAGTTTGCACAGCTGTTAGACAAGATTTTAATGATTTTTTTATGACCATGTTAAAATAAGATAGGGTATAAGCTCCATTTTTATTGATGCCAAAATAGCTCCTGAGATGTGTATTTTTGTCCTCCTTTCTTCTTTGGCATGTTTCTTTACAATGCCATCTTCTCTCCCTCTACAGGACCAGTTCATGTACTGCCATGACCTTCTTCTTGAGTATGTGGACTCATTTGAAGGATACTCCAACTTTAATCAGTAGAATTGATAATATACATGGAAGAAGTCATTTGGATGATTAGTAATAATTGAAAAGACAGTATTTTTGTAATATTATGGTATTAATAAACAGCTCTGGAGTGTCAAGAAGTACATGTAGTAGTTCATATAATTATTATTGTAATGCATCGAATTGCACTGCTAAAATGGAATAGCTAGTGTTGATCAAGTTATCAAGTGGGCCACCTTCACTTTATATGGTCCAACCTATGATATGGCCAGGTGTACGTGTTGTAAGGAGCAGAAACAATTGCAGGTGCAGTCAAGCCACATCCCTGCATACCCATATGGCCGTACATACATGTGTCCTTAAAGCTTCTTCATGATAAGAAGTACAGACACCCTGCATGGCAGTCAGGCCCAGATGGGCCAGTCACATTAGAACTCAGGACTTAAGCATGCCAGGGAATGGTAGCTATGTAGTCTCAATCCGCACGGCAGCACATATACAGCTGGTGCCTCAAACTTGCTACTTATTTCATGTTTCACACATTCAACTGCTATTATACTGCACACATCTGACTACACGTGTACCTTGTTTCACACATATGCAAGTACATGCAAGCTAAACCTCACACTGTTTCTTCACATCTAGTATAAAATGTACCCATACTGTACCTGTAGTTTCGGAGCTATGATTGGCATCGCATCTTCAATTATCATTAATTCATTCAGCATGATTGCCTGTGGCTATTTTTAATGTCTTGTCCTCTTGTTCAAAGATCTTATTGGCAATAAATGCTCTTTACAGTAAATAGTAGCACACGAATACAGTATACACAATGTACCTCTGATTTCTCTTCAGTACATTGGGTATATGATTTCTGATTGCTGAATGTCAGTGATCATGGAAACCTCAGATGCATGTATCATCACAAGGACATTTGTTGCATTAGTGTGCTATTATATAAAAACACTGCCCACAGATATCAAAGTACGAAGAACATGTCTTTTGCCATTTACTCCTCCCTAATGACATTGACCCAACGTGAGTACTGGTGTGCTTGGTTATCACATGTGACCTTTGTGTGAGGGCGTTCCGGGCTGTTTTCCATTGTACATTTAACAGATTTTATCTGTCAGTTGATAAAATACAGTAGCAGACTGAGCATGTATTCTGCACTGGCTGTGCATTAAGAGAACATTATGTTTAACATTAACTTTAGCATATCCACATTGTGTGCCACTTGAGACACATACATACACCTAATAGAGGACCCCACTAGCTAATGGTCTAGTCCACTATTATCACTGTCCTGCTGCACCTAATCCATGAAGGAGTGTGAGTGCAGATGTGAACAGTACATGTGACATGTATTCTTGACATGTACATATACATCAGTAGCGACTTTATGTTGTACTGTATATTTTTTCATTTTTCTTTTTATCAGAGATTAGAATACAAGTAGTAAACTTTGTACTTTCGCACTGTATAAAGCATTTTAGACTTTTCAAACATAAAGCATTTTAGAATAACATTATGCCGATTTATAGTTTGCAGATTACATGCATGGGCTGCATGCATTTATGTAGAAATGTGCTGACCCTTAGTCTTACACTGGTAACATACATAAATTTTATAATATATCCTCTGATCGAAGCATACTAGAGTGATAGCCGTTAAAATACTCATTCTTTATTTGCATATAAATTGTAACATTTAATGTATTTACTTTACGTGCTGCATGTTGATAGCAATACACTAAAATACAGATACAGTATACATATTTATGTACATCTGGGGAGACCATTAGCCTGATACGGCTACTCTTTCTGGCATCCAGAACAGACACGCGAAAGCAAGAGGGAAAGAATGCTGGGTTGGGTCATGAGAAATGCTAGTCATTAATTCAAGGAAGATAATAAAATAGTGGAGCCAGTGTAAACATTAATGTATTTGAGGGGGAGCACACAGTGACAGTGAGGTACTTACAGAAGCAATGAATGAGTTAATCATTCGATAGATATGAAAGGGTCAATTTTGAAAAGATGGAGTATCTCTTAATATCAGGCTATGATATGGATATTAGGCCATGCATATCCCTACCAGGCAAAGCACACTATTGACACAAACAGCACCCCATACATTGCACGCACACCCAAAGTATTTGGTTGGCATATGTCTGATTGCTCGTATTATGTATGTATATTCTCTGAAGTAAATGTCCAGATACAGACTGTACATATGCATGCTATCCTAATAGCTGCTTAGCTATGCTGTCTTGATAGCTCTTAGCTGCACGATACTTTACCCCAATTTCACTCATTATCTGTAATCGCTTATTGTAATGATTCTTAGATTACTGAGTATGCTTAGTATCATGAGTGGAGCAGCTGCAGCTGCAGTAAAATGGCTGGGTGTTTTGCTTTACAGCTGGACTTCAAAGAAGTTAAGTACTTGTTGGCTTTTGATTTTAATTTGGAAGACATTGCAGCTCTGTTGGATGTTAACAGATCAACACTTTACAGACACATGAAGATTGCTCAGATTGAGAAATATACTGACATTTCCAATAGTGATCTTGATGAGATAGTCAGAAGAATCAAGTGTGACCACCCCAACGATGGTGGAATTGTGATGCAGGCCCATTTGTTGAGAGTAGGTGTCCATGTGCAGCGGCAGAAGCTGAGATTGGCCATTCATCATGTTGACCCACAAACACTGCTTTGCGCCGTACTGCAACAGTAAGAAGAAGGATCTTTCAAGTGGATGGACCAAACAGTGTGTGGCACCTTGATGGCAATCACAAACTCATTTGCTGATGATTTATCATACATGGAGGAGTAGATGGTTATAGCTGAATGATTGTTTTCTTACAGTGTTCCACTGATAACACTGCACCCACAGTTCTCAAACTCTTTGAAGATGCCATTTGCCAGTATGGTCTGCCAGAGAAGGTGCGCCATGATATGGATAACAGGCTATGACATGTCACATATCACACGATGATATGCTATATCAGGCACTGATATCCCTACCAGGCAAAGTGCACTAATATTGACACTAACGGCACCCCAGTGTACATGGTCATGCCTTCATAGCAGTCCAAGGCCATGTATAAGCACACGCACAAACACACACACATACACACACATGTATACACACGCACACACACACACACCACACAATATTGTCACTGCCTTAAATGCAGTGGTCATGTAAAGAAGAAACTCTCAAGTCCACCTCCTTACTTAATGCTATACTGTCAGTGACCTCTGTACCACCCTTACCTCTGCACCACCCTTACCTCTGTACCACCCTTACCTCTGCACCACCCTTACCTCTGTACCACCCTTACCTCTGCACCACCCTTACCTCTGTACCACCCTTACCTCTGTACCACCCTTACCTCTGCACCACCCTTACCTCTGCACCACCCTTACCTCTGTACCACCCTTACCTCTGCACCACCCTTACCTCTGCACCACCCTTACCTCTGCACCACCCTTACCTCTGTACCACCCTTACCTCTGCACCACCCTTACCTCTGCACCACCCTTACCTCTGCACCACCCTTACCTCTGTACCACCCTTACCTCTGCACCACCCTTACCTCTGCACCACCCTTACCTCTGCACCACCCTTACCTCTGTACCACCCTTACCTCTGCACCACCCTTACCTCTGCACCACCCTTACCTCTGCACCACCCTTACCTCTGTACCACCCCTACCTCTGCACCACCCTTACCTCTGTACCACCCTTACCTCTGTACCACCCTTACCTCTGCACCACCCTTACCTCTGCACCACCCTTACCTCTGCACCACCCTTACCTCTGCACCACCCTTACCTCTGTACCACCCTTACCTCTGCACCACCCTTACCTCTGCACCACCCTTACCTCTGCACCACCCTTACCTCTGCACCACCCTTACCTCTGTACCACCCTTACCTCTGCCACCTTATCACCATTACCTCTGCACCACCCTTACCTCTGCACCACCCTTACCTCTGCACCACCCTTACCTCTGTACCACCCTTACCTCTGCACCACCCTTACCTCTGCACCACCCTTACCTCTGCACCACCCTTACCTCTGCACCACCCTTACCTCTGTACCACCCTTACCTCTGCACCACCCTTACCTCTGCACCACCCTTACCTCTGCACCACCCTTACCTCTGTACCACCCTTACCTCTGCACCACCCTTACCTCTGCACCACCCTTACCTCTGTACCACCCTTACCTCTGTACCACCCTTACCTCTGCACCACCCTTACCTCTGCACCACCCTTACCTCTGCACCACCCTTACCTCTGCACCACCCTTACCTCTGTACCACCCTTACCTCTGCACCACCCTTACCTCTGCACCACCCTTACCTCTGTACCACCCTTACCTCTGTACCACCCTTACCTCTGCACCACCCTTACCTCTGCACCACCCTTACCTCTGCACCACCCTTACCTCTGCACCACCCTTACCTCTGTACCACCCTTACCTCTGCACCACCCTTACCTCTGTACCACCCTTACCTCTGTACCACCCTTACCTCTGCACCACCCTTACCTCTGCACCACCCTTACCTCTGTACCACCCTTACCTCTGTACCACCCTTACCTCTGCACCACCCTTACCTCTGCACCACCCTTACCTCTGCACCACCCTTACCTCTGCACCACCCTTACCTCTGTACCACCCTTACCTCTGCACCACCCTTACCTCTGCACCACCCTTACCTCTGTACCACCCTTACCTCTGCACCACCCTTACCTCTGCACCACCCTTACCTCTGCACCACCCTTACCTCTGCACCACCCTTACCTCTGCACCACCCTTACCTCTGTACCACCCTTACCTCTGTACCACCCTTACCTCTGCACCACCCTTACCTCTGTACCACCCTTACCTCTGCACCACCCTTACCTCTGCACCACCCTTACCTCTGTACCACCCTTACCTCTGTACCACCTTACCTCTGCACCACCCTTACCTCTGCACCACCCTTACCTCTGTACCACCCTTACCTCTGCACCACCCTTACCTCTGTACCACCCTTACCTCTGCACCACCCTTACCTCTGCACCACCCTTACCTCTGCACCACCCTTACCTCTGCACCACCCTTACCTCTGCACCACCCTTACCTCTGTACCACCCTTACCTCTGCACCACCCTTACCTCTGTACCACCCTTACCTCTGTACCACCCTTACCTCTGCACCACCCTTACCTCTGCACCACCCTTACCTCTGTACCACCCTTACCTCTGTACCACCCTTACCTCTGCACCACCCTTACCTCTGCACCACCCTTACCTCTGCACCACCCTTACCTCTGCACCACCCTTACCTCTGTACCACCCTTACCTCTGCACCACCCTTACCTCTGCACCACCCTTACCTCTGTACCACCCTTACCTCTGCACCACCCTTACCTCTGCACCACCCTTACCTCTGCACCACCCTTACCTCTGCACCACCCTTACCTCTGCACCACCCTTACCTCTGTACCACCCTTACCTCTGTACCACCCTTACCTCTGCACCACCCTTACCTCTGTACCACCCTTACCTCTGCACCACCCTTACCTCTGCACCACCCTTACCTCTGTACCACCCTTACCTCTGTACCACTTTACCTCTGCACCACCCTTACCTCTGCACCACCCTTACCTCTGTACCACCCTTACCTCTGCACCACCCTTACCTCTGCACCACCCTTACCTCTGCACCACCCTTACCTCTGCACCACCCTTACCTCTGCACCACCCTTACCTCTGCACCACCCTTACCTCTGCACCACCCTTACCTCTGCACCACCCTTACCTCTGCACCACCCTTACCTCTGCACCACCCTTACCTCTGCACCACCCTTACCTCTGCACCACCCTTACCTCTGCACCACCCTTACCTCTGTACCACCCTTACCTCTGCACCACCCTTACCTCTGCACCACCCTTACCTCTGCACCACCCTTACCTCTGTACCACCCTTACCTCTGTACCACCCTTACCTCTGCACCACCCTTACCTCTGCACCACCCTTACCTCTGCACCACCCTTACCTCTGTACCACCCTTACCTCTGTACCACCCTTACCTCTGCACCACCCTTACCTCTGTACCACCCTTACCTCTGCACCACCCTTACCTCTGTACCACCCTTACCTCTGTACCACCCGTACCTCTGTACCACCCTTACCTCTGTACCACCCTTACCTCTGCACCACCCTTACCTCTGTACCACCCTTACCTCTGTACCACCCTTACCTCTGTACCACCCTTACCTCTGCACCACCCTTACCTCTGTACCACCCTTACCTCTGCACCACCCTTACCTCTGCACCACCCTTACCTCTGCACCACCCTTACCTCTGAACCACCCTTACCTCTGTACCACCCTTACCTCTGTACCACCCTTACCTCTGCACCACCCTTACCTCTGTACCACCCTTACCTCTGCACCACCCTTACCTCTGAACCACCCTTACCTCTGTACCACCCTTACCTCTGTACCACCCTTACCTCTGTACCACCCTTACCTCTGCACCACCCTTACCTCTGCACCACCCTTACCTCTGCACCACCCTTACCTCTGCACCACCCTTACCTCTGCACCACCCTTACCTCTGCACCACCCTTACCTCTGTACCACCCTTACCTCTTTACCACCCTTACCTCTGCACCACCCTTACCTCTGCACCACCCTTACCTCTGCACCACCCTTACCTCTGTACCACCCTTACCTCTGTACCACCCTTACCTCTGTACCACCCTTACCTCTGTACCACCCTTACCTCTGCACCACCCTTACCTCTGTACCACCCTTACCTCTTGTGATAACTGACCAGTTCATGCACATGCAAACACGATGCAACACGATTCAAGGACGCTCACCGCGTGGCAGGAGAACTCAATGAACAACAAGTTACACACAGGATCAAGAGGCATGCACACGTGCACCCTACATCACATGATGCATTAAATAATAACACATACAAGCAAGTCACTACATCCCTCCCCTTCTAGTTTAAACCAGTCCAAACTAGTTAATCAGTGTCAAACCCCCAACGGTTGGGTGGTCTACGTTGACGTGTAGAACGACGCGCTGGACGTTGACTTGACGCTGGTTCCGGGTCAGTGTCACTGTTCTCTGCAACTGTCGATGGCAGAGGATCAGGAGCAGTTGCACTGTCATTAGTACTGTCAGTCACTGGTGCAAACGGAAAAGAATCATCTACCCCAGGAACTTCTGCTGAGGCTGTACGTTCTCGCAGGTGATCGACATGTCTACGCACTGTGATGCCATTTCCCAATTTCACTGAATAGGAAACCGGACCACGAACCTGAACAACCACTCCAGGGAGCCACACCTGTCCCGGACGGAAATTGCGGGCATAAACAAGATCTTCTTCGTGGAACACACGCTCTTTGGCATGGCGATCGTGGTTTCCCTTCTGCTGCTCCTGGTGACTAGATACCCTAGACCGGATGTCTGGGTGCAGCAGATCCAATGGAGATCTGAGTGGTCTTCCAAATAAAAGCTCTGCTGGCGACACTCCTGTTACAGACTGGGGTGTCAGGCGGTACATGAAAAGGAACCGTGCGAGACGCGTTTCCAATGAACCATCTGTAAGCTTCTTCATTCCCTCCTTAAAGGTTTGCACGGATCGTTCTGCTAACCCATTAGAGGCTGGATGGTACGGAGATGATGTTACATGGCGAATAGCATTACGCTTACAGAATTCCTCAAACTCGGTGCTGGTGAATGTGGTTCCATTGTCAGTCACGAGAACCTCTGGTAAACCCAACATGGCGAAAGTACTACGCATCTTCTCGATGGTGACTTGCGAAGTAGCTGAGTTGGTCATGTGGATGTCCAACCACTTGGTATGCGCGTCTACCAAGATCAGGAACATTCTGCCCATGAAAGGTCCAGCGTAATCAGCATGGACTCTTGACCAAGGTCGTTGTGGCCATTCCCAAGGGTGTAAAGGAGCAGGTTGAGGGTTGTGGCGTGTGGACTGGCAGGCTGTGCAGGATTTCACCATCTTCTCTATCTCTGCATCCAGACCTGGCCACCACACGTGCTGACGGGCAAGGCTCTTCATCCTTGATACCCCAGGGTGGGCTTCATGTAGCTCTAACATGACCTTCTCTCGGACTTGGGGAGGAACAACAACTCTACCACCCCACAACAGGCAACCATCATGTAGGCTGAGCTCCTCTCTCCTTCTCCAATAGGGCTTCAACTCCTCCAGCTCCTGGTCCATCTGGTTTGGCCAACCATACTGTACGAAGCGTTTCACTTGGGCCAGAACTGGGTGACGGTCTGTCATTTGCTGGATTTGTGCTACGGAGACTGGCCCCATGGAAAGATGTTCCATGAGCTGGATGGTCTCTGGTGGAGTAGGAACTTGGGATGGTGTCGTTGGCAAGGGCAACCGACTGAGGGCATCTGCGTTGCAGTGCTTCTCCCCTGCCTTGTACGCTATTTTGTAGTCGTACGCCCCAAGCAACAGTGCCCAACGCTGCAACCTGGCTGAAGCCATTGCAGGAGTGGCTTTGGATGGGCTCAAGAGATGCATCAATGGTCGATGATCTGACACAATGGTGAAGGAACGTCCATAGATGTACTGATGGAAGTGTTTAACACCAAAAATGATGGCCAGCGCCTCCTTGTCCAATTGTGAGTACTGTTTCTCCGCAGAAGCGAGTGTTCTAGAGGCGAACGCGATGGGCCTCTCAGATCCGTCATCCATTAGATGAGAAAGAACAGCTCCGACCCCGTATGGTGAAGCATCACATGCCAACAACAGTGGCTTGTTCCCATCAAAGTGGACGAGGAGGTTGGGGGAATCTATGAGTTCCTTTACCTGGTCTAAGGCTGCCTGCTGCTCACGTCCCCACTTCCATGGCATTCCCTGTTGCAAGAGTTGATGAAGAGGGGTGAGGATGGTAGCCACATCAGGCAGGAACTTCCTGTAGTAGTTGACCAGACCAAGCAGGGATCTTAACTCGGTCAGGTTCTGGGGAGCAGGAGCATTGACAATGGCAGCCACCTTGCTGGCTGATGGCTCCAAGCCATCCGAGCTGATTCCGTGTCCCAGATACTCGACCCTTGGTAGCAGAAAGGCGCACTTCTCCTTCTTCAGCTTCATCCCGGAGGTCTCCAGTCGTTGCAAGACTGCACTGAGGTTGCAAAAATGTTCCTCATCAGATGTACCAGTGACCAGGATGTCGTCCAGGTAGGTACACACGCCAGGCAAACCTTGCAGCAATGTCTCCATTAGCCGCTGGAAGATAGCAGGGGCGGAGGCAACCCCAAAGGGCAAACGCTGGTAACGGAACAGGCCTCTGTGTGTGTTCACTGTGACGTACTGCTGAGATGTTTCCTCCAGGCGCACCTGAAGGTACGCATGAGATAAATCCAGCTTAGTGAAGGATTTCCCTCCGGCCAGAGATGCAAGGAGGTCTTCGATGCGTGGTAATGGATACACCTCCAGTTTCGCTGCTTTGTTCACTGTCAGCTTGTAGTCGCCGCAAATTCTGACTGTTCCGTCCCTCTTGACTACTGGCACAATTGGTGCAGCCCAATCAGAGAACTGGACTGGTGTGATGACTCCCTGCTTCTCCAACCTGTCTAGCTCTGCTTCAACCTTCTGCCGCAATGCGAAAGGTACAGAACGAGCTTTGTAAAAGGCTGGCTGGGCTTGTGCATCGACAAAGAGCTTGGCTTCTACTCCCTTGAGCATCCCAAGGCCTGGCTCGAACACCTTCTCATGCTGCCGCAAAATGGATTCCAACGTATGCTGCACAGTAATGGAAAGGATCTCCTTCCAGTCAAGGCGCAATTTTGTGAGCCAGTCACGACCCAGGAGACTTGGACCACTCCCTGCAACCACAAGAAGTGGCAGGCGAGCTTCTTGATCATTGGTTCCAGCAGTGACCAATATGGATCCAAGCACTGCGATCTCTTCTCCGGTGTAGGTACGAAGCTTGACTGCACTCTCTTGGAGGGCGGGGGCAGCACTGGCATTCCACAGAGACTTGAACGTGGCTTCACTGATCAAGGAGAGAGACGCACCTGTGTCGACTTCCATGTCTACCACCTTCCCATCTAGGGTCACAGCAGTCTTCAGTGGCGTGGATGGAGCATCCTGGTCCACCACTGGGTACAGGGTGTACTCCTCAGGTGGAGAAGCTTCCTCCACTTTATGGGTCGGCAGACCCCGGCTCTTCCCTGGTGGGTTATCCTGCTTGGGCTTGCTCCGGCACATCCTCACGATATGCCCAACCTTGTTGCAACCCCTGCACCGCTCGGTCTTGAAACGGCAGTTTGCAGCAGTGTGCTTTCCACCACAGCGGTAGCAAGGTGGATGGGGTTTGGAAGGAGTGGGGGCGAAGTTGGCTCGGTGTCCTTGCAGCTTATGAACTGAGGTGGAGCTGGCTGTATCAGGCTGCAGATCCTTCAGATCTCTGGTAGCCAACTCCATAGCTTGAGCGATCTCCAAGGCCTTCGCAAAGGTCAAGGAACTTTCAGCAAGCAAACGGTGCTGAACACGCGAATCCGCGATTCCCCACACTAAACGATCCCTTAACATCTCATCTAGAGCACCCCCAAACTCACAAAACTCTGACAACTTCTTCAGCTCCGCTACGTAGGCAGCCACCGTTTCTCCCGACTGCCGCGTCCGCGAGTTGAACTTGAAGCGCTGGACCACCGCTGATGGTCGTGGGTTGTGGTACTTGTTGACTTTCTCCACGAGGTCTTCGAACGAAAATTCGGTGGGCTTCTGCGGTGCCACCAAACTGCGGATGAGTACGTAAGTGGACGGACCACACACGCTCAGAAGAATCGCTCTCTTCTTGTCTCCAGCAGCCACGTCGTTGGCCGCGAAATAGTACTCTAACCGCTCGGCATACGCGGACCACTCTTCCACTTCCTGCCGAAATTCCCCGATGCTACCGTGCTTTGCCATCGCTACTGGATCCCAGCTTCGTCGCCAAATGTGATAACTGACCAGTTCATGCACATGCAAACACGATGCAACACGATTCAAGGACGCTCACCGCGTGGCAGGAGAACTCAATGAACAACAAGTTACACACAGGATCAAGAGGCATGCACACGTGCACCCTACATCACATGATGCATTAAATAATAACACATACAAGCAAGTCACTACACCTCTGCACCACCCTTACCTCTGTACCACCCTTACCTCTGCACCACCCTTACCTCTGTACCACCCTTACCTCTGCACCACCCTTACCTCTGTACCACCCTTACCTCTGTACCACCCTTACCTCTGCACCACCCTTACCTCTGTACCACCCTTACCTCTGCACCACCCTTACCTCTGTACCACCCTTACCTCTGCACCACCCTTACCTCTGTACCACCCTTACCTCTGCACCACCCTTACCTCTGTACCACCCTTACCTCTGCACCACCCTTACCTCTGTACCACCCTTACCTCTGCACCACCCTTACCTCTGTACCACCCTTACTTCTGTACCACCCTTACCTCTGTACCACCCTTACCTCTGTACCACCCTTACCTCTGCACCACCCTTACCTCTGCACCACCCTTACCTCTGTACCACCCTTACCTCTGTAACACTCACAATCCGATAACCCCACTGCAGTGGCATATAAGTGAAATCGCATCTCCAACATATTACTCCTGTTACTACTTTAAATTATCTGTCCATCACTTCTTCGGTTTTCGAATATTATTATTATTCTAGATCTCTTTCCTGTCATTTCTTCTTCAAGAGTACAAACAAGAAGTAACAGGAAAGAGACCTAGAAGAAGACCATAGAATTGATGGATCGAGTCTGCAGCTGGCGTGAATGCAATGATCAATGTTTACCCATAACCCCGCACAAATGGCAGTGCTGCTTTAGTGCACTGAAATAGGATTCACTATGTATTGGCATCTTCCAGTTGAGATATGCCATACGTGTCAAATTGTGCCAGCTGGGAGCACTGTACAATTACAGCGGTTTAGGAGCAAAGCAGACCTTGTGGCACTTTGTTTGTCATTGCCTAAGTGTGTTCTCATCACAGTATTGTATTAGTCACACAACAGTGAAAACAAGCAATTTTCAATTTTCATGTAAGACCACAACACTGCCTGTTTGCCTCCTTCTTAATCATGTTAAGGTAGAAGTATGTAGCTGAGTTATGCACACACACTGTCCATTGCGGTTTGCATGTTATGTAGGACATTTTGTATGTCTGCTTCTAGCAATGATCATGGAGAAATGCATAGAGTAACTAGTCTGGTACATGAGTGTGCATTAATACATTTTATGACAAATCAAATACAAGCTGCCCATGCGAACTTCTAGATTATTATGCAGTGTATTAACACATGCAGCCCATGCGCTCAAGTAGGTCTAGCGAGCTAGGCAAGAACCATAATAAAAGCGTTTACCCGTACGTGAGAACACATCACATCCTACAACGTCTTAACTTGCCATTACTATAGGCCGGGTATTGTGATCCCCGATCGTGACAGTGAGCTCGTCTGCTATTTGGCTCTGCACTATGCAGAAGATACCTCAGCCCTTATGCCTGTGTTTCTTTCTCCTCGTCTCCTTAGCTGGTAAGAGAATTCAGATTGCACGCTGCGGAGAATGTAGGTACTAGCTTAGCGGGCTTTTAGGGCTGAGAGCAGCAAAGTCCATCTCTCTTCTTTAGAATTCGTCCTTAGCCTGTCTGTTCTCTTTCTTTTCTCAATCAAGGTGCAGTCGAGGCGCAGAACTCACAAGGTTAGATCGCCGCACTTCAGTGTCACCTCAAGTCCCATACATACACATGGTCACCATCATTAGCTATAATTATTATCTTCCAACAATAGTACTCGCAGTGCACTAATCGTGCATTCTCATTAGATCGGCTTCTGGCTAACAATTCAATAGATACTGTATAGAGAATTAGCCATAGTCGTGTAGCTAGTTGCTTGTGTCACATTCCGTCTATTTTCCCAAAAACTAATCTAACTTGCAGCCTCGCCAGCACCCAAATTATGCACCAGAATGTGGAAACGGCGGGAATCTATTACTATGTCATTCTTTAAGAGAAAGGGTGATCATTCATGCATCCTTAATTTGTCAATGTATGATCTAATGTTGCATTCAGTATGCAGGGTGTTGTCACAGGGAATGTGTGGCGATTTAATGCAAATTTGTTTGCGTAGTTAGTATATTCGGTAAAGCACTCTTTATTGTACAACTGTTGAGATTTCTAATGTGTTTCAGAAGTCTAGGAAGAGCTGTGCTCTCCATACTTACAATACAGGAATATTGACCATTCATGGATGGAAAGTAATTGAACTTGTAATGCAAATGTCAATGACCAGATCACAGAAGTAGAAACTTCAAAGTCAGTGATAACATGCTGTAGAGGCTTACTTAATTGCTATCAATGATTTTGAACATTCTATGTGATCTGCTCAGCAATCTTCTATTTCAAGTTCTACAGTATGGTAATGAGCCTCTACAGTATATTGAAGAAATTTACATTACATTAATTTGTTATCAAACTCTTGCCTCCCATGTTCATGGGCAAATATCCATACCAAGCAAATCAGTGAATCAGATGCTGTAGTAGCTAGCATTGTGGTAGGCTCATCAAATAGGACTTCTTTCTCTGCTATATACAGTTGTCATTGATGCTTACCCCAACACTGCTACTGTGGAGCAAGGCGCCGCCCTGATTTTGGTGTGCAGAGTTGTAGGAGTGCCATCCACCACTGTGCTGAGCTATCAGTGGACCTGTCCTGGGGGCTATTGTGATGCAGGAGGAGTTGATCCTGAGTGGGCAGCCAGGATCCAACAGGACAACATCTTGGTGGTGAATGTACGCAGGCAGAATGTTGACAATGGGGTCTACATCTGTACTGTTCAGGACAACACACAGCAAGTGGGAACAGCTATGTACACACTATCAGTTTCAAGTGAGTTGTGCATCAGAGCTGGATATATCATATATATAGCTGTGGCTCATTCATTTCCATGATGTGGCATACAACGGTACACTTGATCTTCCACAAATAGCAATAATATCATATAATAATTATAATAGCAGGCCGGAGATGACTAAAGTGTCTGGGAAGATCTGTTCTCAGCCGCTCCAGGGTTGAAAGTGCAGCATGTGAATAGCTTGCGTGGACAGGCAAACTTAGCAAGTACAAAGCCTTAATTGCAAATAGTTGGTGGATATTGGCCATTTATGAGCCATTTCAATATATTTACAGAGCCATAAGACATCGCAGAATAGTAGGTACCCTGTCAAGCTGACCCCGGTTGTCTCCCACACAGTAATTAATACAAAGACCTGGAGTACGCATAATTATATTATACTTTTAGTCGAGTACCATGTATGGCTGCCATGGTGTTTTAATAGATTAACAATTGTTTTGTGGTAAGGGTATGAGTAGTCGGCCTGCTAGTGTGAGGGCATGTCACTGTGCTTTTACTCTGCATCTGTCCTGCTCTTATAGGTGGCCTGTCCTTGTTGAATGAGGATGGTGGATTGAGAGTGTTCTTTCCCAGGAACAGCTTTGTCACCAACACCACACTCACACATACTAATACTCCGCGGATGGGAATGAGTACCACTGTGGTTGGCAATGACCACATTGCCTGCTATGGTGGTAACACACAGGCTGCACAAGTAACATGGCATAACAGTGATGGTGGAGAGCTAGAGGTATGCATCATTGATACTGGTCCTGCACTTTGTGGTGACTGTGGTGGACGCTGTCAGCACAATGGTGGTGTAGGTGTAGATCGTCCACTCAATGGACACACTGATATCCACATGTACACTGACTCACCTTCATATGTGAACCAAGACCTGGAATGTCGAGTGTCTAGTGGTCCATCAGCATTCATTGGAGTGTATCTCAAGAATGGAGGTCAGTTTGTAGTGTCACAACTTTTATTTCCTGCATCTTGCATCATGGCATATATACTCAACATGTACCTGAAGGTTGTGTCATCCTACTTTCACATGCACCCATGGTGATCATGGCCACTGTAACCCACTGTGATTGGTGATTAATTGCATAATGAATTTAATCTGTCTATATGATTATATATGCATCAGTATTGTTGGTGCTTGCTAGCATGCAAGTACTTTATTCATGTCCAGGAGTTTAGTGACACTAGCTTTCTTTTCACCCTGGGAAGATTAAGCTTGATTATCACAAGTATAATTATATGTATACATGTCTATATACAGACATATCTCTTCATCATTCATTTGTTATCCTGTCATTCACAGCTGCTGCGATTAATACGGTACATGTAATGGCATCTGCTGCAATACTTCTGTTACATTAGATAACACAACCCTGCAGCCACCATCCTCTGTCACCTCAGCTACAGCAGTGATTGTCTCCTGGTCCCAAGTGTCAGGTGCTACAGGATACTATGTGAGCTATCAGAGACAGGACCTTGGAACTCCCCCAGTGGTGACTCCACAGTATGAGAGGATTGTGGGAGGGGACACCGCTAGTGTCACACTGAGTGGTCTGGAACCAGGAACAACCTACAGGATCAGAGTGTGGTCTACAGATGGGACATCAGTCAGTAGTGGGGCAGGAGAGATGAATGTGACAACATTGGAAAGTGGTGAGATCTTTGCACACACAACTATCTTATCGTTTAACACTGCTTACTGAAATTCCAGACATACTAATACCTAGGGTTCAATTTATGATTCAATTAGTTATACATTATGTATTACAATTCCTAAGTGACTCAGCGCAAACCTATTTGGAATTGGTTAGATCCTTGGGGAAGCAATGTGTGCAATATCCACAACCTCAGCCTATACCATTTACAAACATACAAAGGGGTAGCCTTCATGTGCAGCACACAAGGGTCACAGCATGCAGAAGACAAACACTTTTATCCTCCTGAGACAACCCTCTGTTCCAGTTCTCCCTAAAATGCCATATTGGATATATACAAATGCCTGCATGATTACTGAACTCAACCACAGGTCAATCAGTACACATGCAGGTTGATAAGTTGCATAATTGCCCAAATCCATCATAGGAAGGCAACACAGGTATGTCACCATCATTATTACACAATACTTATCCCCGACTGGAGTTCATGCTAGAACTATAAAATGTAGTTTAACAGGACATAGGTGCTGAGTCACCCGTTGCGTTCCTCGCATTTCCTGCTCACTTGCTGCACATATCCACACCCAATTCACTGTCTAGTGCACGTGTTGTACTCAGCTTCCTGCCTCATGCTATGCAGACCTGACTTATGGCTCTTGCTGCTCGTTTTTTTATCCTCTTTTATTGGGTCTGTTTTGTACGTTTGGTTTCTCTCCATCCATATTGGACATGAAATGGTATTGGGCCTTCCCCCAAGTGTGACCTAATCATAACCAATTAGCGGAGCTAACTTCTGGTGCATGGGGGATATGGTCACCTCTGGGGGCAGGTCCCTGATGCCATTACCACCAAGCCAATGTTCCAGGCCCTTGTTGCAAGGTCCCTCGGCTCTGCATGATGTGAAGTATAAGTGGGTGTCTTATAGGGTTCACAATCATAGGGATTCTTCATAGGTCCACGGCACATAATATATTTGAAACACTTGTCATATCCAGGGTTGCCTGCTGGCTCTGGTTAGTGGAGGGTGACGACATTAAGTAAGTGGTAGTAGCAGCAATAACAGACATGTCAGCAAAATATATAGAGTCAGAAGTCACGTCCTCTACATGTTCATTGTTTCCTAGGTTATCCTGTGTCATCTGCCTTCCACCTCTCCTGTTTGTACAGCTATATGGACTTCCAGTCTACTCCATTATTTTAATCCAACAACTCAATCTCTTCTCTCCTTCATAATATTCAGTATTGATTTCTGTTGAAATTTACATTTAATCTCTTCATTGTGCTAATATACGTAGTCTAGCCTGGTCACTCCTCCTATCTTCCTCAATAGACTCATTTCTGCTTCCTGCAGCTTGGTCTGTCCCTCTCTCTAACTGGTTCACTATCACAGGTCATCATTGACACTGCATGCTATTGCATTGTACACTTCCATGCACTTTCGCTTTCTTACTCAATTAACTTTCTGCTTCCTTGACATTGCTCCAACAGCATACTCCTGTTGCAATTCCAATCTTCTAACCACTTCTCCTTCCATCCTGCCATCTGCACTAAACATTAGTCCTAGGTACATTACCTCCCTAATGCTCTTCACACTTTGCGGTATATCCTCAATGTTACACTCCATATATAACTTCCTTCTCTACATGTGTACATAACCAACCTACAAGGGGGTATCCTTCATAGGCAATGCTCAGTATGCATCCACTGCATGCAGAAGACTAATTTTCATTAGGCATCTCCTGAGGTAACCTTCAACAGTACAGTTGTCACTGAAATGTCATTACACATAACTTTCACTTATATATCCACAGCCCCCTCCCCACCACGCATGTTGACCATGACTGATGAACCAACTGAGAGCACCATTGAACTGAACTGGCTCCCCCCACTCCACCATAATGGAGCCATCCACTATGAGATTGAGTATGAACCAGCAGTGACACCTGGAGACCCAGTGAATGCAGGAAGCAGCAGCAGTCCTTACTTCACTCTGACACTGCCCAATGAGTTCCTGACCTACAATGTCAGAGTAGCAGCTGTCAACTCTCAAGGGCAAACACCAAGTAATGTCATTTCAGTGTGTCCTGGGATGAACCGACAAAAGGGTATGTATGTATGTAAGCAGGACATGATGCAGTAGCATAATTGAGTGACTTGTATATAAATTCCTGATCTAAAGGCCATGCCATCTTCTTTTACAGAAATTTTGCAGCCTCCAACTGGTGTGTCAGTAGTCATAACTGGCACTGACACTGTCGTTGTGTCTTGGAATGCACAGCAGTCCAGAATGTGTGATGTTGTGGTAGGGAACTACAGTGTGAGGTACCAGCTAACCAATGACACTGGTAGCTCTCCCAGCACAGTGTATACATCCAGTACCAGTGTTACACTGCATGGTTTAGTACCTAATGCGGTGTACAGTGTGTCAGTGGCTAGCATCACCTTGGGAGGAGATATGAGTGCATTCTCTGCAACTACTCCATTCACTGTGACTGCAACTGCACCACCTCCTAGTAAGTCCCTTTGATGTAACCTGTCTATTTGTTGCAGCTGTATGGAACTGCTCATTGGTATTGAATCACTCCATTTCACCAGTCCTAGATCTCACTGATCATGAGTACACAGGATTCATTAATCATGTCACCAGCACAAAGTGTATACGTAGTCTGATTCATTTAATTTACCAGTTCACCTATTGTGTTGATTGGTTAGGTGTATACACTGCAGCTGAACATGCCACTTAGTATTAACGTTGCATGTGCATAAATTGCCAAGGGCTGTTTTGGTGATTTGAATATGCAGATAGTGTCATGACAAAGATATGGTCTATATTCTCTTATATACAAGTATAATCATCTCTTACCTGATTGTACAGTTCACACATTGTACTGTGCCTGTTTGTGTACAGAACAATTAAACTAAATTCCCTCCATCTTGCCCCAAACACTTAGCAAGCTCTGATTGTGTAAGTGGTTCTGTTGGTGCAACCATTGGAGGCTTCATTGGAGGTGTCCTGCTGACAGCAACCATTGGTGGTAGTGTTTCTTTAGTTGTGTTGTATAGAGTTAAAAGAAAATTGTCAGCTCTAGCTAGGTGAGTTGATTAGAATTACTGCACACACACACACACACACACACAATGTGTACACTTAGGTTAGGATAGCTTAGGTATAAATCCACTTTCATTTATGACATTGTTATTATATCAATGGGTGCTTGAGTGCTTGAAATGCCATTGGTTTCACTCTTGGCATCTTTCATCACTATATTAACCAAACTAACAATCAATTTTATTTACTATGCTTCAACGGCCAACTTCTGTGTCAGCAATATTAAATTGTTTTGGAGCAAACAAAATTCACATTATACAAACTTGCATTGTTTGGTCTTTATCAGAAAGAGATTGAGAATACGGTGGATATGCCAAATGCAGTTTACATAGACATTCCTCATTATCCAAAAGTATAGATCTGCATAGCTCTTTCTCCTACTCATACACATGTGCAACCCAAAGTACACTTGTGGATAGAGATCAACATTACTATAGCACTCCCTGTTACATCTGTCCAGGCACAGCAATCCTGACAAAGTGTATGAAGAGCCAGAGCTCCAAGACAACCCAGCTTATGGGACAACTTGTTCAGCAATTGCAAATACAAAGGGAGAAGCAACTTATGAAACTGGTTTTCAGTAATTAACTATTGTAACTAAGGTTTTTGTGTAGCTAAGCTAGATTATATATATACATGTCATTGCTTATTGGACAGAGAAGAATACTTAACAGCAATTACATAATATGTCTGTACGTAGGTCAGGTGCAGTTGAAATGCCATAAACATACGCAATAATAACTTATAATTGTGTGCCTATCTTGTAACATCTTCTAAATCAGCTCAGTCTTATAGATTAAATGATCAGTCAATCACTATACCCACTCTGCAGTCTCTGACCACAATTACCCAGGAGAGTGCTAATGATGAGAGGGTTGAAGAAGATCCTGAGACAATACACTACCCTAATTGAGCTCTGTAAGGACGGCTATTCTTCACTGTAATAATTATTGCACAAGCATGATCTAGCTGTCACCAGTTCACATTTGCAACAGTGATGTACTATGGTTTGCAGCATACCCGTATCTGCAGTTCAGAACATGTTTGCGTACAATCTGGACTCTGGTAGATCAGTTGTCATCAATGTTCACTTGTTGATGTGAGTCCAATATTTCGTACACCAATTGGAAATGAAAGATCCAGTACTTCCCACAAACACACCGTTTGGAGATTAATGATAAATGAAGCTATATTCTTTGATGCATTTTGTCAAAACTGCTTCTACGTCTTCAAAACTGCTTCCTTGCAATAACCTTGTACATCCACAGGGCTACCATGCACCACGTGCCTTCATAGCTGCCCAGTCACCAATGCAGGCATCACTGAGTGACTTCTGGACTCTCATTGCTGAGAATAAAGTGCAGACTGTACTCCTCCTCTGTCAGTTAGTTGAAGACTCTCAGGTCAGAAACATGCACCACAACAAGAACGCCTCCATTATCCTAGTCAGTTGTATGTTTGTGAGTGCATGCTCTCTGTGTGTATTTATGTGTATGCGTGTGGTGTGCATGCATGTGCTTGTGTGTATTTGCATGTGTGCGAATGTGATTACACTGCCATGCACATTGAATGAGGACGTCATGTAATGTGAGCATTTTCACTCTCTGCTTCTCTCCAGAATACCTGCTACCAGTTCTGGCCAGCTGCAGAGGGTGGTACACTGAATGTGGGTCAGAGGAATGTGACTTTGTTGAAGAAGAAAGTGAATAGTGACTTTGATAGTTACAAGATGACCATTCAGAAGGCACAATTCAGTGAGTTTGGACACGTCCTCCTAATTATTATACTATTGCTTTGTCATTGACAGTCAAACCAGATGTGCCTAAATTGATGTGTTCTGCATTAAGGCTGGTTAAGTAGCAACTTCCCTCCAATGCAAGCATACATGTGCATCAACTAGCCTAACAACATTAACTTTTATCACACACACACACACACACACACACACACACACACACACACACACACACACACACACACGCACACACACACACCACATACCCAAGATGTCACCTTGCTTCACTACAAGCAGTGGCCAGAGAAGAAGCGTCCCAAGTCAGCCTCCTTCCTGAGCCTGTTTACCTCTGCACAGAAGCTGCAGCAGCCACACTCAGACAGACCCATTGTAGTGGCATGCAAGTGAGTGTGGGAATGAATGATGAATTGTTACTTGAAAATAGATCCTCATATATTCCAATTATATGCCAATTCTTTTTGGCATGACATTGTATCTCACAATGTCTCACTCCTTTCAATCCTTTCAATGCACCTCACAGTTGTATCTCTATATATTGCACACGTGCACAGTGATGGTCTTGGTCGCACTGGTACATTCATAGCCATTTGGTCTCTGATTGAGCAGGTGAAGGCAGAGGGACAGATTGATGTGGTTGGCACAATCAAGTCCATCAGGACACAGAGACCAGGAGCAGTGCCTCATCTGGTGAGGGCAAGTGACATTCAAGCTATATAGCTATATAAATTATATATACATGAGATAGGGTAGTGTACTCTACTGTATTATTCATGCCAAAACAGCTCCTGAGATAGTGTACTTTTGCGCTCTATTCTTCTTTGGCATGTTTCTCTACAGTGCCATCTTCTCTTCCTGTACAGGACCAATTCATGTATTGCCATGACCTTCTTCTTGAGTATGTAGACTCATTTGATGGATACTCCAACTTTAATCAATAGAATTGAGAATTGCACAGAAGAAATCTTACGGATAATTAATAATAATTGAAAAGACAGGTTTCTTTCTAAAGTTTATTGCAACAATGAACGGCTCTGTAGTGTTGAATAATACATGACGTTGTATTATTTCAAATAATTATTATTGTAATGTATTGAATGCTACTAAAAGGGTATAGCTAGTGTTGATCAAGTTATTGAGTGTGCAAGCTTCACTTTATGGCCCATCATATGGCCAGGCATGCATGTTGTAAGAAGCATGCAGAATCAATTAGTTGTGGGTGCAAGCAAGCCACATGCCTGCACATACATAATATATACCGCTGTACATGCATGTGGTTCATTAAAGCTTCTTCATGGTAAGGAGTATGGACACCCTGAATGACAGTCAGGCCCAGATGGGCCAGTCACATTAGAACTCAGCATTTCAGCATGGCAGGGAATGGTAGCTATAAAGTCTTGTTAATATTATCTATAGTTGATGTTCACAGCCTCACCACAACAATGATACTGATACTGCAGACATATATTATTTGTAGTGATACAGTGCAGATGTGTGCACAACAGTACTATATATAATTTAATATGCACTGCACTTTTGCATAAAACATTGTACTTTGTATGTATAATATTATTTACTCTTATTGCTTCAACACTGTTTGTATAATAAGTTGGACATAGTGACAATAATGATTTCCTTGTTTCAGTGCCAAGTGCCAGTGTCATTTGCATTACTAATGAAAGCAGGTGAAATGGAGATCACCGGGTATCATGTCTTGTTGGCCAAAACTCCATGGTATAGTGTAGGTTTCAGGTCAAGTGCCCGTTGTGTGACTAATTTATAAATTTCTCCCTCTCTTTTCTGTACCAAAATTATGGAGCTATGATTGGTATCATTTCTTCAATACAATGTGTTCATCATGATTGTCAGCGTCTGTATTTTATATTTTGTCTTCTTGTTCAAAGATCCTATAAGCAGTGAATACTCTTTACAGCAATTAGTAGCACATGAATACACTTTATGCAGTGTACCTCTGGCTTCTTTTCCATGCATTTGTGCGTATATGATGTTTCTCAGTGTTGAATGTCAGTGGTCATGAAAACCTCAGAACTGCATATATCAGCACAAGGACATTTGTTGCATTAGTGTGCTATTAAAAACACAGCCCACAGATAACAAAGTACAAAGAACATGTATTTTGCCCATTTACTCCTCCCTAATGACATTGACCTAATGTGAGTACTGCCATGCATGGTTAGCACATGTGACCTTTGTGTGAGGGTATTCCTGACTTTTTGCTATCCTACTTTTAACCGATTTCATCTGTCAGTTGGTCAAATACAGTAGTAGACTGAGCATGTATTCAGCACTGGCAGTGCATTAAGAGAACATTAAGTTAAACATTAAGTTTAACCAAGAGTAGATAAGAGATGAGTGTGCAACCGCGTATACGCACCCGTAACAGCATTTTTCTAAAATGACGCTGCAACGCGTCACACGTGGGCATGATAATGCTACTTAATATTCTGATGTAACGGGTGAATACTATTAACTCGATCTGCCAGTCTGATGTACTCGGCAACGATTGCGAGCCATTCGGTTTGTTATTCGGGAGTTGCAACAATGTCCAGGACACCTCTGTAGCGGCCACGAGGAAGGGCCAGGACAGCACTATTAGCACTGCCCTGCTGCACCAAATCCATGAAGGAGTGTGAGTGCAGATGTGACCATCTTGTATATGAATATTGCCTTTATGCTATATAGTTTTCTCACTTTCTTCTTCTTTTCATAGTCAAAGAATTAACTGAATACATGTATATCATTATAATGGCAGCACACGTTGTACTTTCTCGCTACACATAATGCAGTTTAAATTAACATTAAGTCGATTCGGAATTAGAGTTTGCAGATGACATGCATGATGTGCATGCAAATGGACGAATGTGCTGGCTAATTTTACTACTTCTGATCAATGTATACCACAGTCACTGCTGTAAAATCCCTCATTCTTCTTTGTATTCAGGATGCAACATCAGTATGTTGCATAGAATTACTGCATAATGATTGTAAAAATTATAGCTATACTCTAGCGGAATCTACATAACTTCTTCAGCCTCAGGATATATCCCCTAATATATCTACTTCAGTCTCTTTAGTGCAGTATATATTGCAATATACCTTGCCATAATCTCCTTACCTATAATGCTGCTTACCTGTATACAACATCCTATTGCAATGGTATATAAGTGTATTAACCTGAATATCCCAGCAATGCAATTATGTTTACCCATAGCCCTGGACAAAGAGCATTGTCAGTTTAACACATTGAAATAGTGTATTCGCATCTTTCAGATAATATGACGAACATGTTTAATCGTGCCGGCTGGGAGCACTGTACAATTATTACAGTTCTGGAGCAAAGCAGACCTTGTGGCACTTTGTTTGTCATTGACTAAGTTTGTCCTCATCACAGTATTGTATTAGTCACACAACAGTGAAAACCAAACAGGTTTCTGTTTTCAAGTAGGACCATAACAGTAATAGTACCTGTTTACGTCCTTTTTAATCAAGTTAAGGTAGAAGTGGAGCCCGTTTGCATGCACACTGTCATGTATGTGCTTTGCTTGACATTGTGGGTTGCATGTTGCGTAGGACATAGTGTATGCTTCAGGCATGGATCACGAAGAGATGCATATAGTAATCATTCTGGTATATGAGCATGCATAAACTTAAGATAAATTCAATTCAAATGCCCATATGAACTTCTATGTTATTATGTTATTGGCAGATTAATAGTGCTAGCCCACACGTCTAGCGAGCTAGGCTTGAACAGTATACGGATATAATATAAAGGAGCCTTCGCCAGTGTAAGCACACCACATCGTACAGCACCGTACCTCTAGTGGGTGTTGTGATTCCCGATCGTGGGCTCGGCTATTTTGGCTCAGCACTATGGGTTACTGCTCGTGTTTTGTTCTCCTAGTCACCTTAACTGGTAAGAGTATTCGGACTGCACGCTGGAGGGAATGTAGGTGCTAGCTTAGCGGGGGTTGAAGGCTAAACGGGCAAGTGATTCTCTCTTGTTTAGAATTCGTCCTTACCCTGTTCGCACTTTGTCTTTTCCCAATCAAGGTGCGGTCAAGGCACAGAACGCACAAGGTAAGATCGCTGCACTTCATTGTCACCTTAAGCTCCATACACATATTGGTCACTCTATCATATTAAGATCAGCTTCCAGCAATAGTCACGTACTTCCACAGTGCACTAACCATGCATTCTCACTAGATCGGTTTCTAGCTACAAGTTCTACAGATAAAGAATTAGTCTTGTAGCTAGCTGCTTGTGCCATTTTCCGTCTGATTTCCAAACGCTTACCTAACCTGCATTATAGACTCACCAGTACCTGGATCACCCGATCTATGCACCAGAATGTGGGAATGGTGGATATCCATAACTAACATTGAAAGAAAGGGCAATTCGTGCAGCTTTGTAAATATCTGCAAATGAAACATTCACTAGCAGGGTGTTTTGGCTGGGAATTGGTTACATACTTAATATAAATTAATATGAAGCTATGGTATATCAGATCAAACACTTTTGTAATGATTAGAGTGTATTATACGTTACAAATTGGTAAGACATTCACTGCTTATTGGGATCCCTTTGGCTGTGACATGTTTAATCATGTCTAAGGCTGTTCAGATTCAATGCGCTTGCATTACAATGAAGCCAAGGTTAATGTAAATGAGAAGTTATGGAAGAGCTGTGCTTTCCACACACACAGTTCAGGGCTACTGACCATATGCATCCATGGGTGGAACTTAAAACAAGAAAATCTCGACTAGATCATGAAGTAGAAACTTCCAAGTCAATGATTACAGAATTTTCTGATGTATGTAGAGGTTTTCCGCTGATAAATTGCTATTATACCATGATAATTGATAAAGAAGTATTTATACTACGTGATCTGCACTGTAATTCAAAAGTTCTACAAAATAGCAATGAGCCTGTACTGTAGTGAAGTAAATTTACAATGATATAACTGGTTTTCAGAGTCAACCTTTTCCACAATTATGGCAACCATCTATACCAAGCAAATAAATCAGATGCTATAGAAGCCGGTATTGTGGTAGACTCATCAGTAGAACTTATTCCCTCCTACAGTTGCCATTGATGCATACCCCAACACTGCTACTGTGAAGCAAGGCACCACCTTGGCTTTGGTGTGCAGAGTTGTAGGAGTATCATCCAACACTGTTCTGAGCTATCAGTGGACCTGTCCTGGGGGCTATTGTGATGCAGGAGGAGTTGATCCTGAGTGGGCAGCCAGGATCCAACAGGACAACGTCTTGGTGGTGAATGTACGCAGGCAAGTCAATGACACAGGGAACTATACCTGTACTGTTCAAGATGACACACAGCAAGTAGGAACAGCTATGTACGCACTGACAGTAGCAAGTGAGTTCTACACCAAATGTGGATAGGTGGTAACACCTCTTGCTCATTTCATAGCTGCATGGCTTGATCGATAAGGGGTGGTTGTTTCCTTTGACATCACCAGACACCTCGCAGTATGTCACAGCCTTTCTATTGCACAGGTTTATGAGAAGACACTGCTAGCTTGCATCTTGGGGTTAACTGTATCTCAACCTGGAATGTGAGAATATTGTCTGCAATACAATGCTTATGGCGTCTGTTCAGAAAGTGTCCAATAATGTTGACTGTATACTTCTGTGTTAACTTTGGTTAAAAGAGATTGGCATATAAGCAAGACTATATAACCCAGTAAACGTAACCAGTGCAGGGTTTAGCCTAGTATATTTTCAGGATGCAGTAACTTGTTCGTTTCCTGGCTGTGTGGCCTAATTTCTGCCTCTTTCTTGCTCATATGAAACTGCACTACGGATCATTCCTTAGCCATCTTCGTATATCGTCATTACTGTATATATGCACACAAGTACAGAAGACACAAA
Organism: Ianthella basta; assembly: GCA_964019415.1. Taxonomy (NCBI): domain Eukaryota; kingdom Metazoa; phylum Porifera; class Demospongiae; order Verongiida; family Ianthellidae; genus Ianthella; species Ianthella basta. The sequence continues at coordinate 5,839,185 of OZ025879.1, forward strand.
GACCATACAACTGCACTGCTTCGGGAGTTAAAGTTTAATAATTCTGGACATGTAAGCTAAATACCGTATAGCTGGAAAGGTTTAAATGTTACGAGGCATTAAATTTTATGGTTTGCTGCTTTGGCAGGAATCCAATAATATATATCTGCTAAATGTTTTGTATTATTATCAGTATAAAATGATCTGTTCAGAAAAATGCAAACATTAAATCCGCAAACTTATTTTCCTCTGCAAACTGCAAACATTTCTGGCTCTACGGTTGGTCTTTTGTTACTGATAAACTAGAGAATCTGTAATTACTGGAGCTCCTATTAAAACACTCATTTGCAGTCTTTGAATACAGGCATTCACCTGACTTTGGAACACTTCAGCCAATTTGCTATGAAGAGTTTACTTCCATGGAATTTTTGACTCATCAATTACTGAAGCTTTCCTGGACCACCTCATGAAGTTTCGCAGCGTACATTATAATCTTCTGAGCTCTGGTTCATGTATTCTTTTAATGCATATGACATACAATGGTACACCATCATCCCCACAAATACTTATACAATAGCAGGAGATAATTAATGTGCCTAGGGAGATCTGTGCTTAGCCCCTACAGGGTGGTCAGTGCAGCTCCTGGATTACTTGTGTGGACAGGCAAACTTAGCAAACATAAAGCCTTGCAAATTGTTGGTGTATATTGGCCAATATACCCCGTTGCCATGGCAACCGCGCAAAAATATATTGCGTAAACAAGCCAGACGGGATATAACAGGAGCTAAGAAGCATATATATGCACAGGGGCGCTTAAATCCTGTTATATCCCAGCCCAAATATGGAAGGTGTGAAATATAACAAGGATTGTTATTGATAACAACGAAGGTGTCGAATCACACCAAAGCACACACACAAATGCAGCAACTTGCAGTCAGCTTCAACTTTACGTTGCTTCGGGAGAGTCCGCAAAGGTATGACATTGTAATGATAATACTTGTACATGAATGGTGGTTGAAAACAAAGAAACAAAACATAATATGGTAAATAAGTAACTCATAATTCTGTTATACTGTACTGGAAGTCATCTAGCAGCTGGGCCGCACATCCGCGTGTGTGCAGGCTGCTAGGTCGAGTGAATTAACGCGCACAGCTGATCTGCTTGGTCCATTTGAGGTTGATCGTGCACCTCGGATGCACATGATTGTGGATCTCAGCAGAGAGAAAATTAGTAGGCAGCGGAGCCAGGTGATGACCTGGTGGTATGACAAGGACCTCTTCTCTGCTAGAAGAGAGGCTAGTCTCCCATAGGTGACGCGTGCTGCAGGGCCCATGCCACCTGTTGCTGAGAAGACTAACGGGGTGAAGGATCCGTGCTCAACTTCCAGTATTCGCTGCTGGTAACTTCTTCTCTTTTCATTCTCATGTCTTCTGTACGCAGCGGTTTGGGTCGACTTGCAGTTACTTGGTGCATACGGGTTAAAAACCCTGACGTCAAAGAATGCACGCTGATGTCTCTCCCCCCAAAAACCTTGCGCACTTACATCGAGCCGTGCACCCTCTTCTGAATTGGCAGTTCTTAGTTGCAGACTCTCCCCAGTCAACGGTTGCAGCTCTGGTTCCACTGCCACATTGTGGCAGACTTCAGAAAGGCACTTGGCTGTGATGTCTCTGATGTCATTGTGTCTCAGTGCTGGGAACCCTCCATGTGAGCAGCTGAGAGCATGCTCAACTGTTTGCTGCTTACCGCATACACAATTAGATGGCATGTATGGAGGCTGCCAGCCATAACGTAGACAGAGAGCGTCACGGAAAGCACCCTTGTGCAGACTGAAACCCAGCTCTTCCAGGGGCAGTGCAGTGAGCCAGTTTGATGCCCCCTTCTCTCTGGCGCAGTCCATGACACGTTGCATCTGGGCAGGGAGCCTCTCACGTAGTCTATTTGCCTCCTCTTCTAGCTCTTGTCTCCGCTGAGCTTTGACCTTGACCTTCAGGTTGATTTGCTCCACTGCAACACTCTGTGGATAGCACCTGTCCTGCTGCAGTATAAGAGCTGTCAGTGGGGCTGTTACCCTTTGGGAGCTGTTGAATTGGTGTCCAGCTGACTTGCTGGGATTCTGGATGCCAAGGCCTCCAAGTCTCGTTGGAAGGGCAAAGAGCTCTCTCTCTAAGTCAGTGAAGCCAGTTCTGCCCGTGAGAGCAGGCAGAAATCGACATCGTATAGCATTCTCTAGTGGCAGAAATAGATCGTCAACATTTGGCACAGTCCTTGAGATGTATGACCACCTGCCAGCGAGGCCATGGGTCAACAAACTGTAGGCTGCATGTGGTTGACTCAAAGCAATGGTGGCAAGTTGTTCCTCCTCCTTAGTCCATTCATTGACCTTTTCTGTCACATACGCTTCCACGAAACTCTTAGTTCCCAATGCTGCACCTAGATGCCTCTGGCCGTCAATCGTAATTCTAACCCCACTGTTACCAAACACAGTCACTGCATGATCATAGTTCTCTTCCTTCACAATGAGCCAAGACTTGGTGGCATTTGCTATGTACCCAAAGTCTGGCCCAATCTCCCCTAGCTTGTCCCACCATTCCTTCAGATGGCGTAATTGCCCCCCCGCTGTGGCGTCGTCTGCAAACCAGACTTGCCTCGCAGAAGCTGACTCTGCTAAAAGATGTATAAGGGGTAGCGTGGCAATCGCGTACATTGCCATCGCAAGAGGGTCCCCTTGAGTGGTGCCTTCCTGGGAGTAAATAACTTCCCCATCAATACACAGTTGGGGGTCAGTGCGGTAGGTGTTAATAATAGCTGGAGCAATGGAGGGACACACCTGTACAATATTCTGCAGGGCAACTTTCCAGTTTAGACAGTTAAAGGCATTGGTAGCATCTACGAGGAGGACAGCTTCTGTGGTAGGATCTTGGAAGACAAGGCTCATTGCATGTACTGCAGCTTCACATCCCACATGCTGCCCAGTACACACTTGCAGTGCCCCTGTCACTCGCTGGACATCTGGGCCTATGACAGCCAGAATGGCCTTGCCCACAATTCTTCTCAGAACCTCGCCAATACCGATTGGTCTTACCCCTGGACATTTGTCCAGTGCCACTAGCCTACATGCAGTAAAGGCTGTCAGGCCTGAGGGATCAACATACTGGCTACTGATGCGCCTTGCTAACATAGCTACTGCCTTGCACAATTCCTCCGACTCACCCTGGAAAGACGATAGGAGGCGCTTCCACCCTGCCGCGTCAATGCCAGAGAGTCCAGCAACACCGTCTGTCCTCAGGCTCACTGAAAGGATCAAGGGGCCGTCTATCTGCTCATAGACAACTGGATGAGGAGGTTGTGTACTCATGTCAGCTTTAGCTACTGCAGATGGCTTGAGGTCCTTTCCTGTGGGGTGTTTGTCAAGTAAGATGTCGCGCACAGTTCTTCGCTCTCCACAGGTGCTGCTGACTGGCACTAGGTCATCCAAGTTGAGCTTGTCTCCTCTGCCATATCTGGTGAGAAGACGCATGGCTGGCTTGACCTTTCCTTGGAACATTAATCTAGCAAAGGTCTGTGCTAGTTGGGTCTCCGATGTACTTTGTGGACCAACTGCAAAATGGTCCTGGATTGAACGTCCTTCATGGAGGAGGGCATCTAAGTCTCCATCTTCCCATAGTCTCATCCGGCGTTCCAAACAAAGGATGTGGTCCTTGGCTTTTGATGTCTTATGTGGCTTTTGTAGCAAGAGGGCAGGCATTATCATAGCACACTTCAGAGCAATTGTTTCCAGGGTAGATCCTTCAGCATAAGCATGAATGAGGCGACTCATTTCTGCTACAAAGGCCTTGCCTGCTTTTCCAGAGGGTACCTTGAACACATTCCGACGCCAGTGGATGACCTCTGTGTACGTAGAGTCAACTGCATTCGTGAAGGACACACCATCCACCCCAGCCCACATGAAGTTAGGCTCTTGGGCCACTGAGAAGGACGGAAGACTGTACATTTCTCTTCTTTCAGTTGCCACAGCAGCTTCAGAGGTAGATGTTGCTGAGGCTCTTGCGGCCATAGAATCAGAGGCATCTTGGGGTTGATCTGTCTGATCATTAAGACTCTGAGGCTCATTCACTGAAGATGACTGTTCACTGAGGCTTCGTGGCTCGCTTGCTGCTGTGACAGGGTGTATTGATTGCCCGTTTTCGCAATTTCCAAGTCGAATCGGTAAACAATCGATACAGGTTCGTCCCGATTTGAAGCAGACGCACGATCTACAGCGCCCGCTGCTGTTGCACCGGCAGCATGAGGGCATCGTGCCTACATTCAGTCACAATCTGAAGAAAAGTCCGCTCACGTTGGGTTGCTTAAAGCTCCTTAGTCTCACCGCTGATCACCGCTTGCCGCCATCTTGCCCATCATCGGGTGTCATCCGGGAGAGTCCGCAAAGCATTGAAAAGCCTCATACATCACTCCACCACGCTGCAATCAATGCACACAAGCTAACAACGTAAAGCGCTTCGTAACCGAGCTAGATAAACCATGTACGCGACCCGCACAGTGTACAAACGAGAAACAGCAAGCTCGTGCGCAAACTCCTACGCAAGGGCATTCAAAATTACTGCAGCAGTGGGAACGCACTGTTTCACGGAGAATAGAAAGTCGAGCAGTGAGCGCAAAGAACCCTCAAAGGCCGAGTACGTCGCAGATGCCTCAATCGCTTCACTGGCTTCTTAAAGTGTTACTCCAGTGGCTTAACAAAAGGCAAAAACTTCACAGCACTTGCGAATTCAACAAAACGTGACAGCCGCTCTTCAGAGCTGCCGTCCTGGAAGAAGTCCGCCTTTTGAATAAGAGCCTAGACGCGCTAGGCGGGGTATATATCACTTATACCACGGCGCTTCGGTGTATATGGATTTTAGACGCACTCGCCCTCGTGGGCGAAGCGCCCGAGGGCATCGTGCGCCTAAAATCCATATACACCTCAGCGCCGTGGCATAACTAATACTTAATGAGCTATTTCAATATACAGAACCATAAGATATCACAGAATAGTAGGTATCATGAAGGCCCTGTTTTGTCCCACACAGTAATTCTTACAAAATGGTGCCGGCCGGTAGATACATAATAATAATAACATAAATTTATAGTCAAGTGCCATGTATGGTTATCATGCTCTTCAAATAGTTTGGAGTAACTATATTTTTTGTGTTATGGTTTGTTGTAGTGTGAGTGCATGTCACTGTGCTTCTACTCTGCATCTGTCCTGCTCCTATAGATGGTCTATCCTTGTTGAATGAGGATGGTGATTTCAGTGTGTTCTTTCCCAGAAACAGCTTTGTCACCAACACCATGCTCACACATACTAACACTCCACGAAAAGAACATAAAACCAATATGGTTGGCAATGACCACATTGTTTGCTATGGTGGTAGCACACAGGCTGCACAAGTAACATGGCATAACAGTGATGGTGGACAGCTAGCGGTATGCATCACTAATACTGGTCCTGCACCTTGTCGTGACTGTGGTGCCCGCTGTCTAGGCAATGGTGGTGTAGGTGTAGACCCTCTACTCAATGGAAGTACTGATATTCACATGTACACTAACTCACCTTCATATGTGAACCAAGACCTGGAATGTCGAGTGTCTAGTGGCCCATCAGCATTCATTGGAGTGTATCTCATGAATGGAGGTGAGTTTGTAGTGGCACACTACAATACAATTATCCAGCACTTTGGACCCTGTACCAGTCACATTGCAGATGATATATGTAATTATATTACTGTTGAACTGTTATTATGGCTAGCAAAAGCCCCTGTAATGTGAATATATGGGTGGCATACAGGTACTTTGTAATTCATGTTATGTCAGATTGATCTATAATTATAATTATACTACATGGTTCAATGCTACATTTTCATTACATCTTACAATCATGCATGTGACCTGGTATATTCTATAATTGAGTCCGCTATATAGCATTAATAACACCCACGGTGGTCATGACCTCTGCAACCACTATTGGTGATTGTTTGCATGTAGTTCTTATTCACAAGTGTAAAGATAATGATTATGATTAAGATTATAATTCTTCTAACAGGAATGCCCCATCAGCCAATGGCTGGTCTACCAGGAGGTCCTGTAAACAAGCACACAACAGAGAAACAACAATATTAAAAAAGGAGGGGAAAGTTCATAATTACCAAATGTGATTGTCAAATAAACTTTCATAGATAAAAGTGAAAAACATGGTTCATTTACATACTAGACTGATAATGAATGTTACTTAACACTGGCCTTAAAAGTGTTCATATTCTTGATCTCGCGTAATCTCTCAGTCAGGATATTCCATTCTAGGGCTCCCTTAAACCGCGTGTAACACGACAACCACATTTCTTGTTTGTCTTATAATATAGCTCAATAGATAAGTCGGAGCTTTCGAGGGAAAAAAACGATGCATAAGAATAAGTCTGAAGTACTCACGTCTTCTTGCTAAAGGTATTCAATTCAGTTGGTCTCTCAGACTTTGGCTATATGGACATTCTAGGGGGCTTAAAGTATATCAGTCTCATTGCATAAATTTGTATCCTCTCCACTCGCTGCTGGAGTACATATACATCAGCACATTCCATCCACACAACACAGCAATAGTCAAGGTGTGGAAGTACCAGAACATTATAGATGGTCTTCTCAGTGTTAGATGGCAGAGAGTCTTTCAGCTGATATAACCTTGCAATATATACCTCCAAAACATTGTCTTCTCTCTGCTTCCATGTGGTCTTTCCAAGACAACCCTCATCCACCTACGTTCCAAGGAATCTAACTTTGCTAATTTGCTTAACTTCCTACCCCTTCAGAGTCACTGCCCCATCTCTCAGTTCATCACTTCTTCTCTTTCTACCGAGCAGAAGCAGCTTGGTCTTGCTTCATTCAGTTTCAGCCCATTTTGCTCAATCCAACCAGCCACTGCAGCCATGGCAGCAGTTAAATGTTGTAACAGATCCGATGGACTGGTACTAGCTTACATACCACTTAACCCTACTGTGACCAACTGAATTCAGTAGATCATTCATAAACTGGGAGAAGAGCAGTGGACCAAGGATCAATCCCTGTGGGGCTCCACTTTTGATGTCACTCCAGCTGGATTGCACATCACCCATGCAATACTTTCTGCTTCTACCATTCAGGTAACTATCAAACCAGCACAATTCACCCGCTCTTACACCATATGCCTCAAGCTTCTTGTGAAGAATAGAGTGACTAATCATGTCAAAGGCTTTACCTAGGTCAATCATAGCAGTGCCTACCAGTTTATCCTCATCTAAAGCCTAGCTGTTGCCAATCGTATGTGGTACTTACAAGTACATCTTGTGTGGTGTGATGTGGCCTGAACCAAGATTGTGCCTAATAGAGGATGGAGGGCTTCTGTAGGTATGCAAACAACTGCCGATAGACTAACCTCTCAAGGGTTTTAACAACAACATACAGGAAGCACTGGCCATGGTGCAGGACGAAAATCTTCAACATGCTCTGAGCCACTTCCTTTTGGTACTGGTGTTCCCTTGCAAATTTCCACTCAGTAGCCACCTGGCCCCTCAGCAGTACTCATTCTAATTATGCTGTTTATACTTATCACTGTTTAAAGATAGTATACATAATATTATATATATTTATAATTTATATAATATTATGTATACTGTCTTTAAACAGTGATAAGTATAAACAGTTATGAATATAGCACATTTTATAGCATTTGTTCAAATGCTTCTGATATGTTATGTGAAGAAAGTTTTCAGCCACCCTCTAGAGCCACTATCTATAATACTTAGCAGAGGATTAGTATAATCCTAAAGTGTAGCTCAGCTAGAGTTCAGTCTACTGGTGGGGCGGGGGGGGGGGGGGGGGAGGGGGAGGGGGAATTCTCCCACAAACATTCCAGCTTCCACCCTAAAAATACCCAGTTGCTATTTAAAATTTTCATGATGAAGTTCTCACCTGGCTGCCAGTATACATAGCTAACACTAAATCTTTGGGGGGAGGAATTAATTGCATATCATTCACACAAGTGCTGGCAAGATGAGTACAAAACATAGTTCCATAAATGTCATTTTGCCTCTCAGATGATGTCAGAATCAATCTCAGAGAATGAAAAATTCATAATTTTCCTGGGAGAGCATGCCCCCAGACCCCCTAGCTCTCACACTCTATATTATATTAAAACTGTCTTCCCCCCCCAAAACTTGCATCCCAGATATAATTTATATAATTAACCTTGGAGCTAAACAACTTGGCTGACTACAATAGACGCAATTCCTTTGCTCTTTTGTTGTACTGCTGTGAACAGATAAAGAGTGCACTTGATTTAATGTCCAATGCCACTCCAGTTTACACCCATACAAGATGATATACTAAACTGAAAGAATGAGATGAATTTTGAATGAAGTTAATGTTGTTGGGAATCTTCTACTCATGCTGCATGCAGTAAGCACAACCCTGCAGCCACCCTCATCCATCACACAAGGAGGTAACTCAACCACAACAGTGAGTGTCTCCTGGTCCCGAGTGTCAGGTGCTACAGGATACTATGTGAGCTATCAGAGACAGGACCTTGGAACTCCCCCAGTGGTGACTCCACAGTATGTGAGGATTGTGGAAGGGGACAACACTAGTGTCACACTGAGTGGTCTGGAACCAGGAACAACCTACAGGATCAGAGTGTGGTCTACAGATGGGACATCAGTTAGTAGTGGGACAAAGAGTATGGATGTGACAACAGTTGAAAGTGGTGAGCTACTTGTGCATACCATGTTAACTCTCTTAGTTAATAGGGCTTACTGAAATACCACACAAACAGAAAAAGCATGTACTTATGATGAGTGCATATTGACATCCAAAATCAATTATTCACATTTATACTGGAAAATAATTACTTGTAATATTAAAGTAATGGTAATGGTAATTGATTCTTAATAGTCCTAAGTTAAGTTTGTGGATTGATTGCAGAAATACTACAATATACTTAGTTATAATTATATATAAGGGTTCAGCATACACGCTGAAGCACTCAGAGTGAAGTATTGGTGGTATCTTCAGTCCAGACAGTTTCATAAATGCAGATTGGACCTTTCTCCTTTCCACTTTCAGTGCTGTTGTCTGACTGAAAATGGGCACTTCACTTTAGAAACCCAACCACACATTGATGATTTATTCACTAACCTAGAATTTTGTTGGGGAAGTTTTTTGATGGATTGGCAGCTTAGAGAGAATCTGCGTGCCAGTACCTTTAGCCATCAAGTATTTGCCATAACAATCAAATTGAAATGAGGACTTAAGGCTTCCAAAGTAAGATCTGCCAATATCATAATTGAGCAACCTGCATGCCATTATAGTTAATCCTTCCAAAAGCCTCTGGCCCAAAGGTATACATTCATTATCTAATGTGTGCAAAATTTATACTTCGTACCTAACCATCTGCTACAAACATATGTACAAGGGAGATCCTTCTTATGCAACACACAGAAATTATGCATCTTGTAAGGCAAACACTTTCATCAGGCATCTCCTGAGGCAAACCTCTGGTCCAGTTCTCAGTGAAATGCCATACTGGATATACATACGAATGAATAAAATTGAATGAATGAATAGACAACTCCACCACAAGTTGATTAGCTCACATGCAACTTGATAAAGTTGGATATTGAATACCATGCCTATGTATGTCAAAGAAGGTCAGCACAGGTGTGTAATTCCTCATAACCTTCCTTGAATACCCATGCACAGTCCCCACCCCACCACGCATGCTGACCATGACTGGAGAGCCAACTGGGAGTACCATTGAACTGAACTGGCTCCCCCCACTCCACCCTAATGGAGCCATCCACTATGAGATTGAGTATGAACCGGCAGTGACACCTGGAGACCCAGTGAATGCAGGAAACAGCAGCAGCCCTTGCTTCACTCTGACACTGCCCAATGAGTTTCTGACCTACAATGTCAGAGTAGCAGCTGTCAACACACAAGGGCGAGCACAAAGCAGTGTTCTTGCATTGTGTCCAGGGATCAAAAAATTGCGTAAGTGGTATGATATGATAAGGGTTCATTGCTGTGTGCAATGTGATGATTTAGAGAAATTGATGAGCATAAACACAGCAGTCACTTCAGGGGACAGGACGTTTCGATCCGTAGATCTTCTTCAGCTGTTACAAAACTTAGCAGGGTGCAACTCTAATAAACAATAGGAGGGTGTGTCAATGGCTGTCAAAAAAGGGAGGGGAGTGAAAATGGCGGGAAGTGAGGTAAGAATAATAATTAGGACAGTCCTTGACAATCATGATTGTTACTATTCCCACCCTATGCTCATGACAGACAATCATTCTCCTAATTAGTATTGTTGTGCCCTGTTGAGTTGTGCCCTGCTAAGGTTTGTAACAGCTGAAGAAGATCTACGGATCGAAACGTCCTGTCCCCTGAAGTGGTATCACTATATGAAGTAACATGAATGAGTGCACTCTAAAATAATTCTTTAGCTGAGGCCATCTACAATCTTTATTTACAGGACTTCAGCCTCCAACTGGTGTGTCAGTAGTCATAACTGGTACTGCGACTGCTTTTGTGTCTTGGAATGCACAGCAGTCCAGAATGTGTGCTGTTGTGGTAGGGAACTACAGTGTGAGGTACCAGCTAACTAATGACACTGGTAGCCCTCCCATCACAGTGTATACATCAAGTACCAGTGCTACACTGAATGGCTTAGTACCTAATGCAGTGTACAACGTATCAGTGGCTACTATCGCCTTGGATGGAAGCATGAGTGCATTCTCTGCAGCTACTTCATTTACTGTGACACCAACTGCAGCGCCACCTCCTAGTAAGTATATTTGATGAAACCTGCATGTTCATTTGCTGTAGCTATATTGCATTTCTCCTAGTTGTTGACTAATCCTACTTCTCATGGATCTGGAACACAAGATTTATATAATGTACAAAGCATGCCCATGCACTGAATGCATGTTAATCACTGAAAATTGTACCAAACCTACAATTTACAGTAGTATTGGTGTCTTAGTTGGCAGGAGGGCATAAAACCCTAGTTACGTATATTGAGCTGTCACATACCCCTATTAGTTAGCAGCCACTGCAAGCAACTGCCCCCTTTCATTCAGTAGCAGCCTTAACATCACCCTATCTACCACACTGTTAAAAATAGGGAGTGATGATCACATACAAAATTGGTGTAAATTGGTTGCCACAGTGAGCACACCCTTTTGCAGTTAAATGTTCACTCCAACCATGCAGTACACAACATACCATATGGGAACAGTTTGTAAGAGAGTAAGCACTTAATGGTACACTTCACTACAGATATGGTACACTATTTTGAGGATTTGAGTATACATAGTACACAGCATACCAACTGGCAGAATAGTTTGCGAGTGATGGCATCCGAAAACCCTGCAAACATTGGGCATCTGGTGTCCCTGTGAACTTCACCGGGGAATACGGTATCCCTTGCAACACAAAATACCTAATGGTACAATTAAAATGCACAAATGGCATACTAACTTTGACGAAGTCCTCCCATTGTATGCAACATATATACCATCAGGCTTGGCTGTGCCCTGGTTAGCTATGTACTTAGATATAGCTTGTATAGGATTCCAGATAAACTCTTGTCATCATTAATTTTGGTTATGAATTACTTAAAAGTCTCTTAATCTATTAGAAACGACATGATATTGTGGATACTGGTGTCAGTGTGGTGTGACTGATCACACCCTTGGTGAGCACTGATTGGTGTGATCGTCACACCACATTTTTAACAGTGCACTGACCTATAATGTCACAGTAACAACTAACAACAGTAAAGGGCAACCAGAATCAGTCCAATTACAGTATTGGCTTGAACAATGGGTAGTGGTAAGGTGCCATGAGAATGGACACTGTTATTAAATTTATGTTGATAATTTAATAACTTACTCATGCCCAGTGGGTATGCCTGGGCTACCCAGGCCATGGGCTGCCCAGATTTCTATTAGCCTGACCATAATTCATAAATAAGGAATTTTTGGGCTCTGTAAGCATCTCAGAGACAGTATACTGCAAGACAATTGTTTACCATTGGCCTGACCACCTTTTAAAGTGCTTACTCCAGGCTGTTAATTGCTCACTACTTTCTGTACACTTGTAAATTGGCTATGAATCAATTAATGTATTAGTCAAAATGTGCAATTACCCAAATCTCTTTGTTCTGTTTATCTGCACCTCTAGAATGACATGCTAATTGGTGTCAGGCATATTTCCTTGCTCCCCCCCTCCATGCCTGTATGCTATATACTCCATACACATACAATGCCTATGATCATACTGGCCACTCATTTGTGTACTGCTGCTCAGTCAGTCACTCCTTCTTTCCCAAAAGTACTGAAATAGTCCATTTATATCATTATAATAATGATTTATAGTATAATAGTATAGAAAACATTTCCAAACGGCTACATATAAGGATGGTGCAGTGCCAAAATTTCCATTTATGGGTTTGCTTGTAAAGCTATCTAACCTACAAAGGAATACAGCAAGTGGAAACCACTGCAACAAAGAAGAAATGGCTCTCTCCTGCTCACTATGGTTCATTAACTACATGCAACTAATGGAGAAGGAGACGCCGACAACAGAATACAGAAAGTGTTGAAATCACTTTCAACAGGTGTACCCACTTTCGAGTAAGGTTAGATCTGCATTGTATGCAAAAGCCTCATTCTCAAGGGTTGCCTATTTGCCAATTTTTATCCCCAACCAGATTAGCTAATTTTATAATGTACATATTACAGAATGCAAACAATCACCACCATCCTTACATGGGCAAACCTTCCTTGCTGTCTGATACTTACAGTAATTGGTACTCAGTCTGACATATTGTGACAAACTATGTGTATATATTATATTACCTGCTGATGCAACTTCAGAGAGGAATAGCTGATTGTCCACAGCCAAGATATTCAGATAGTCTTCTTCTTTTCCCTTTCCCTTCCCTTTGTACTCTCTGTCAGTGGCAAGACCTTTTGACACATGGGTTATCATTGTGATTGCCCTCCCACTCCTTGTAACTGGTGTCATTGTCACTGCAGTCATTGTTGGAGTTCTCTTCTGGAAAAGGTACAAGTGGGGCTTCACAGTGCTGTGCAGTTTACAGCCACAAAATTAAAGTACTAGATAAATAGTATTAAATGCTTGCTTGAATCTTTATTGTCTCACATGTTCCATTCAGAAAGAAGAAAGCCCAGCATTACAAGCCACAGGCAGCAGTTCACTCATGTCAAGATACAGTAGCAGAAGGCACAACAATATTGAAGCAACCTTCAGACCCAACCAGCAAAGCTAAGCCTGCTACTGAAAGTGACTATTCATATGCAGCAGTCCAAGGTATAAGTAAGCAGCTTGAACAGGTTGGTACAAATGAAGCCACATATGCAGAAATCAAAGACAGGGAACACCAGCCTTACCATCATCCAACACCTGCCACCAAGGAATCCCCTAAACCAACAGAGGCAGATAATGATCATATGTATGCTGCAGTCACTAAGAAAAGCCTGAGAAGATCAGAGGACATGTCCAAATCTGTACAAGCAGCCCAGATCAGTGTTCCACCAACAAAGCCAGCACCATACAAAAGTGAGACCTGTATATAAAAGTTCATTAGTTCAAGTAACATTAACTTATGCATTGTAAATAATTAACATAATTTTTTACTTGTGCAGTGATTATGTGTGCATCAGATTAGGCTAAATAGAGTTGTGAATTTCACAGTCAGTGTAGCTAGTGGTGCAATTCTTACATATAATTATTCATAAGTACATAGTTATTTCCCTATAATATATTGTAACTGCACTGGAACCAACATTTAGCTGCAGGCAGGGGAAGCAAGACAGGCAAGTCTGCAATGAATGACTGTGATGCATTTGATGGTTTCCTGAAGCAAGTGGAGAGCATGCACACACAGGGCAAGGCCAGCTTTGAAGATGAGTTCAATGTAAGTAAAATGGAAATGGATTATTTGTCTTACTCCATGTAGGCACTTAATCATGACTACTCAGATCTTCTCCACACACACATGTACACACACACACACACACACACACACACACACACACACACACACACACACACACAGTCCGTTGAAAAGAGAACAGCCTCATCCACTGTGGTAGCAGAGCTCAACAATGAAATGAATAGGTACAAGAACATCTTTCCTTGTGAGTGCCTAATTAGTCTGAGTAGCTATTGCCATAATGTTCTATCTCTTGTTCATCTTCTTATGACATTCTGCATAATGTGGTCCACAATAATTCATGTCTTGTAGTCAAGTTTTGCCAGTTAAAGTAACTCCAGAATATATTGAGGATTATTGAGAAGTATAACCACATGTGACATGTTACATGTGACATTGTATTGCCATAGCTAATGTCTTAGCGTACGTACTTTCAAGCACTGAGTCTGCCTAATTATGTTGACAATAATGAGCTTTCACTTGGTCTGATTAATAGATATGGCAAGTATTGTTGCACACCACTATGTTCAATGCTTCTTGCTCATTTGATGTGTCTGCAGATGACTCATCTCGTGTTGTCCTGTCAGTGCCAAACACAAGTGGAACAGACTACATCAATGCCTCATTTGTGAATGTGAGCAATGCAAAAATGGTATAAGTGCATTTTGACTGCCACATGTATACAGCAGACAGCAATTGTTGTGTTTGTCCTCATCTATCATAGGGCTACAGGAAGAATGACTCATACATTGCTAGTCAAGGTATGCTATAAATTGTATATAGCTATATGTGATGCATCATTATTGTACCTGATTGTAAGTAGTTGCTAAAATTATTAAGTGTCTATATCATTAATGATTATATAACCTCAAGTGGGCACAAGTGTGAGAAGGTTAGCGTGTACGTATTATACAGATGTGAGCATCAGCTAGTGATTAATTAGCCAAAAATCCGCTATCAGAATTAGTTTGTAGTTGGATATTCAGCAACCATCACTGTCAAGCTGTACAATTAGCTAAAGATAATGGATTTGAAGTATATCCAGTTATGATTGGCTAACTGATGAGCGCATGCTACCCCTCCAGCAATTTATACCTTCATACATAGAGCATGTACGGTAGTCCACCTTTTGGGAGACCCCCCTTAGGGACCTGTCTGAGATGGTCATTCAAAAAGCATAATCTCTGAACAGAATAGTCTGGTACATGTGTACAGTATGCTTCCATGTATATGACTAGCTAAACTGATTTTATACACAGTATGGTTTCCAAGGGGTCTCTCAAAGGGAGACTACTGTATGCCGACCGGAAATGCAATTATATATATCCCAATGGTTCTGATGTTTACGCTAATAGCAAATCTTTGGTAAAGCATGAAATGCATGGACAATACATTTTCACATCACACAGAATAAAATTTATTGAACATGACTTACAGTACTCCCATCCTAAAGGTTCCATTTTTGCTTTTGAGGAAAAAGAGGTAATGTGCCTCTGTCATAATTAGTAACAATTTGTGATAGACATTTCTGGGTCAAGTTTGTTCAAATTTTTCATGTGTGGGTGGGAGGACAGGTCATGTGACACATGCTATGAATTAACCATGTCTAATTAAAATTAAGCTTTTAGATATTATTTCCAAAGGAAGTTATAGATCCAAAGCTTTTAAGGGAACGTCTTCAGTATATCTTCTAATAAATATTTCCCATGCACTTACCATGTTACAAACTTTAGAAGCAAAGTTATTTGCTAAAACGTATTATTTTAGTGCCAGAAGTGTTTAAATAGGATCTTACCAGAGAATGAGTTAAGCTCCCATAGTCTCTAAACAGATGCCTGAATAGTTTCACAATAATATGCCAAATATCATAGTCTTCTATCATGCTGCACCGTCTGTTGACAGATAATGTGAAATGAAATTAAATGGAATTGGTTGTGCATATAGCTCCTGTTCCTGGGACTGTGGATGACTTCTGGCAGATGATATGGGACCAGAGAATAAACATGGTGGTCATGTTGACAAGGACTATGGAAGGAGGCAAGGTGTGTGTACACGTGACATGCACACACACTTGGACACAGAGTGGCAGCCTTCAAACTCTCTGCAGAGCAAGAGTGAGGACTACTACTCAGAGTCTCCTGGTGATACCTTCAGCAGCGGCAGGTTTCAGGTACGAACCCTCTCCCTCAAGTACCATGTGGACTATGAAGTGCGAGTGTTCGAAGTGGTACAGGTGAGGAAATGTCTTAAGAGTTGTTGTGGGACATATTACTGTATGTGATAAACACCTGGCTACTTAATTTAAGCATAATTTAGAATTCACTCTCCACATATACAGACAAGTGATCCATCACAGTCCCGTACTTTGGATCACTACCTCTTCACTGGCTGGCCAGACTATGGTGTCCCAAAATACCCCACTTCCCTGATCCGCATGTTGTACCATGTCAGGGATGCCAGGGTCTCTGATGTCCCCATCTTGGTGCACTGCAGGTAAATCTTTTTCAACGCATCTTCCCTCTAACTCCTTAACCACACATTCCTCCATTTTAAATTTCATGAAGTGCGGGTGTGGGGCGAACAGGGACTTTCATTGCTCTGGACATCACTCTGGACCAAATGAAGGCTGAGAAGACTGTGGACATTAAAGGAACCATGGAGAAGATGAGAGAGAGGAGAATGAAGATGATTCAGACAGCAGTATGTGTTGCATGCACAGTTGACTGATTTAGTTGGCTTTCGAGCACTGCCATTCTTGCATACTTTCTGTCTTGATGCCCTTGGTATATTTCAAGACAACAGATGATATGTATGTCTAAGGAGCTTGAGATACTGGGACGAGATGTACTTCATGGGATTCATGAATAATTTGGCATTCGAAGAGTTAACATGTCTATAGTTTAGGGCATTCATATAGAGATTTCCTAAATCTCCAATTTCCAACCTCCATGTTTGTGCCACTATTGTTGAATATGTCTATATCAATCTATTCCTGCTTCCTCAGGAACAGTATATGTTTGTGTACGATGCTGTACGTGAGCTCCTGTTGCTAGGAGACACTTCCATTAAGGCAAATGACCTGAAGAGTGTCATTTCCCAACTCAAGAGTAAGAGTGATGGAAAGCACAGCTATCAGGAGCAGTTTGATGTGAGTGCATGGCTCACTGCTTCAGACACGTGGGTTCATAATAATATATTTTGTACAGTGCTAAGTATTACTATAATGAAGAATTCCATCGAATACAGTTTAATATAGATGCATGTGACACTATAGACAGCAGTTTCCACAAAGTGTGCATATTTGCTTGTATGCGATATGGCAACTAGTTTCCCCATCTTTCCTTAGTCCATTCTGTGTCATACAATTTCTCTCCTAGCTGCAATGCATGGCAGATATATACAATCTAATAATAACAGGGTTGAATTCTGCATTGTATCGCACAATGAAATTATCTTCATGGAGCATTCTCCAATGAACACAGATGTTATGAAATATGTATATGTAGCGGCATTTGCGTTTCCCCTCACAGCAAGAGGCAATTTGGCATTGCTCTCATAGCTATAATCAGGCTCAACTCGTGTTCCTCTAGACCTAGCTGTCCGTCTCTGTGCATATCATTATTCATGCATCATTGCAAGTTGAAGTAGAGATGAATTAAATTATCACTTTAATATTGGATAGAGAAGAATGTTTAGCAATAATCACATACTGCACACTCTAGGTTAATTTCTGTCCAAATGTAATGCATAATTATGAAGAATTATCTTGTAAGAAACTAGACAGGATCACTCTGTCAGTTTCTTAATCAACTCAATCTTGCAAATGATCATCAGTCAATCACTATACCCCCTCTGCAGTCCCTGAACACAATTACCCAGGAGAGTGCTAATGATGAGAGGGTTGAAGAAGACCCTGAGACAATACGCTACCCTGACAGAGCTCCTTGTAAGGATGGTTATGTTTTATGTCATATTTGATGTGAATGCTGAAATGTTCAATGGCTGGCTGTATATATACCTGCACACCTGTATCTGCAGTTCAGAACAAACACATGTTTGTGTACAATCCAGACTCTGGTAGAACAGTTGTCATCAATGCTTCACTTGTTGATGTGAGTCCAATACTTATACTGTATCACTCATAAGTAGTTTATAAGAAGTTGTTCTTTGACTCATTCTTTCAAAACTGCTTCTCCATTTACATGACCCCTGTATGTCCACAGGGCTACCATGCACCACGTGCCTTCATAGCTGCCCAGTCACCTATGAAGGCATCACTGAGTGACTTCTGGACTCTCATTGCTGAGAAAAAGGTGCAGACTGTCCTCCTCCTCTGTCAACTGGTTGAGGAATCTCAGGTTAGAAACATGCATGACAACAAAAATACCTCCATTATCTTCCTCTAGTTGTATATTTGTGAGTACATGCATGTTTGCGTGTGTGTGTGTGTGTGTGTGTGCGCGAATGTGATTATATTGCCATGCACATTGAGTGAGGACGTCATGTGTAATGTGAGCAGTTTTCCTGTGCTCTTCTCTCCAGGAGACCTGCTATCAGCTCTGGCCACCTGCAGAGGGTGGTACACTGAATGTGGGTCAGATGAATGTGACATTATTGAAGAAGAGAGCAAAAAGTGACTTTGATAGTTACAAGATGAACATTCAAAATGCAAACTCAGTGAGTTTGGACACGTCCTCCTAAATATCGTATATTTGCCCAGTCATTGTCAGTCAAATCAAATGTGCTGAAATTGACATTATGTTCTGCATTATGTCTAACTATTACATACACTGTGACATGCAGAGCTGTTTTAGTAGCAGCTATCACTCAAGTGCAGGCATACATGTAGGTCAACGTGCCTAAAAATCTAACCTTTCTCAAATACATGCACATGCACACACACACACACACACACACACACACACACACACACACACACACACACACACACCACAGACCCAAGATGTCACCTTGCTCCACTACAAGCAGTGGCCAGAGAAGAAGCGTCCCAAGTCAGCCTCCTTCCTGAGCTTGTTTACCTCGGCACAGAAGTTGCAGCAGCCACACTCAGACAGACCCATTGTAGTGGCATGCAAGTGAGTGTGGGAGTGAATGATATATAATTGAGCCATGTAAAGTTCCTAGAAAAGTGATCTTAATGTACTATGTACATACACCTATTTTTGTTTACATGACATTGTGTCTCACAGTTGTGTCTGCATGTATCACACACAGTGATGGTCTCGGTCGCACTGGTACATTCATAGCCATTTGGTCGCTGATTGAGCAGATGAAGGCAGAGGTACAGATTGATGTGATTGGCACAATCAAGTCCATCAGGACACAGAGACCAGGAGCAGTGCCTCATCTGGTGAGGGCAAGTGACATTCAAGTTTTATAGTGATACAGTGACACCTGTCCAAGACATCTTCGGGCCAATTGTAACCAGCCTTTATAGAGAGGAGGCTACTCAACACAGGTAGATTACAATGTTTTATTGCTATTTGGAGCCAGGGTGGCTGGCTATTTTGGAGAGGTGGCTGCCTAACACAGTGGCCATCTTAGACAAGCTTCACAGTGACTGTATAATAAACATAAGAAAACTTAAGGCCACATATAGCAGCAACTCAATTCATCATTAATTTTGAACAATCCAAAATTAAGAGGGTCAAGTTTTCAAGTTTATGCACATATTATTGTTTGTGTATATAAAATAATTTAAGTGGGTATAATGTTTAGCAATAATTTATTTGCTACTCGCTAAAATTAGTGCACGTTAAATTAATAGCCAAAAATAGTCTCTATTCAGTCCACTTCATTTAATGTGCTCGTAATTTTATGTCATGTCACAAACTAGCCCACTGGCCATTAGGGTTAGTCCTAACCCTAAGTGTACTTTTGAAGTCTTTTCTGCTTTGGTATATTATGTTCCTTTACAATGCCATCTTCTCTCCCTGTACAGGACCAGTTCATGTACTGCCATGACCTTCTTCTTGAGTATGTCGACTCATTTGAAGGATACTCCAACTTTAATTAGTAGAATTGAGAATATGCACTTAAATTTTTGGTTGATTACTTTATATGCAATATATAATTAGAATGACAGTTTCTGTGTTTGATATTAATGAACAGGTCTGGAGTGTAAAATAATACTTATAATTATATATAGTTTTTTGTAACGAATCAAGTGGACTGCTAAATGGTATAGCTAGTGTTGATTGTATTATTGTGTGCCAGCTTCACTCATGGCCCATGATATGTCCAGGTGTGTGTGCTGTACAAAGAAGAGTTAATTAATTATGGTTGTAAGCATGCCACCTGCATGCCTGCACATGTGGCTATACATGCATTATGGTCCTCAAAACGTCTGCAATTCACCGTTGTTTGCATGTAGGTGCCCCACATGAATGGTTTGCTGTTACTATTGAAGTGGCCAATGGTTCATGGCCACCATTTGAGTGGGTGTATGGTAAGAACTGGAGATACCTTGCATGTCACTCAGGCCTGCTCTGGGCCAGTCACAGAACATAGTAATTAAGCATGCCGGGAATGATAGCTATGTAGTCTCTATTCTATAGTTGATGAGTTCACAGCTTCACCACAGCACTAATACTGGTAAGCTTGCTGCTTCATTCCATGTCTCACACATACAACTGCCACTATACTGCACACATCTGACTACCTGTTCACACATGTGCATGCACACTCAAGCTCAACCACACAATGTTTGCTTTTGTCTAGTATAAAATATGCCTGATGGCAATATATAAGATAATTGTACTGTAGACATTTCATTATTTGTAGTGATTCAGTGCAGTACGTGCACAGCAGTGCTATAACAATGTACAGTACCATTACTGTACATAATGCATGCCCTTTCTATGTATAAAGTTATTTCCTGTTAATGCTTTAACAATGCTCTTATAATAAGTTGGATAGTGACAACAAAATGATTTCATGCTTTTGTACAAAGTCAAACGCCATCATTTGATTTACCAATAAGCTCGAGCGCCGGTGAAATGGCAACCATGCACCAGGTTTAGTGGCTTTTGGCCAAAACTCCATGGAAATTGG
The DNA here is from genome assembly GCA_964019415.1 of Ianthella basta. Lineage (NCBI taxonomy): Eukaryota > Metazoa > Porifera > Demospongiae > Verongiida > Ianthellidae > Ianthella > Ianthella basta. The sequence continues at coordinate 5,860,268 of OZ025879.1, forward strand.
TAGAGTGCCTGTTGTGTGATTCATTTATTGATTTTATATCTATCTTTGCTGTACTATAATTATGGAGATATATGTTTTGGCATCATTTCTTCAATGCAAGATTATCTGTATCCATAATAGTATGCTTACTATGATACATTCATCATGTTTGCCTGTAATTCTGCTTCATGACTTGTCTAAGACTTCTTGTCTTCTTATCCATCCTTTAGGCAATAAATGCTCTTCGCATTGCAAGTGCACTCTATACAGTACCTCTGATTTACTTCTTCTCATTGTGTGTATACTTGAATATGATTTCTGTGTGTATATAACAAGCTTGCATGTATAACTACAACCTTGTAACATGAAGTGAGGGCTTCTCAGCTAGCTCAGGCATCAGAAAGGGTTGGTTCTCTAATACCAGCTTCACAACAGGGTTGAAAACCTTGCCGACGTTTCGAACAGATGCTCTGGTCTTCTTCAGGGTGAAGAAGACCTGAAGAAGACAGAGCATCTGGTCAAAAAGTCGGCAAGGTTTTCAACCCTGTTGTGAAGCTGGTATTAGAGAACCAACCCTTTCTGAACCTTGTAACATGCATGTGCATGCAAGCTATAAGTAATAAACTAGTGATGGCACCTCGTAGTAAAACAAGCCACTTTTTTTAGCGAGAACTCCTCATTCTTCTTAAAGAATGCAGCATCTTAAGTATATAGAAAACTTTTGCTGAAATTTATAATATTTATTGATTTTATTATTACTGTTGATTGTAATACAGATATACTCTAGTGGAGTCTACATAACTTCTTCGGTTTCGGGAAATATCCCCAATACATCTCCTTCTCTTTAGTGCATGTGCATGGTATAATTCTATTCCATACAAACTATTCATATACTTGTACATGTATAAACTTTTGTATAATTATACATACACAGCTATATCACCTTCCATATCCCTTAATGTATGTACATGTGCGCATATTCTACTAGTTCATTTTCAAGAATGTATGTGTCTGTGCCAGCAACATATGAATGCATGACAATGAGTAATACATTCACTGCTTTCACATTTTATTGTTCTAATTAATTTAGGTGCATCACACTTCTTACTGTGCAGTTCGACAGTCATGCATCACACTGCTTGGATGTGTAGTTTGATTCACAAGAATAAGACATGCCTACATACATTATTACTGCCCTAGATTGCTCAACACTGGTACCAGGGCATCGCTTGACTCTTAGCATTGCAGTTGACCCAAGCAAATATCAGACAGAAGCAGTAACCCTTTATGATCCAATTTTCGTTAGTGGTCTGACCTACCCTCTGAGATCAGGAGACAGTATGGTGAAGGATTGCTATATTCTTATATACAGCATCCCCCTACCCACACTAGTAGTCTCCAGCTTGCAAATACATCATTGCAATTCATTTTGAGTGCGTTCCAAACTGCATCAGAGCGTGCATGCAAATGCCTCACACCTATAGACAGTCTCTATCTGGACACAGTCACTTCAGAGAATATAATGAGAGCAATCAGACACATGCCAACCAAGTACTGATACATCTGCTTGATACTTGCATGAAATCGTCCCATGACTATGATTATACACTGCTAGTGTGTCTGATGCCTTCATAGCAGCCTATAAGATCAGCTGTGCATATGGTATTGTACTATTGTAGCCTAAATAGCTCCTGTATGGACCCATGTAGATGCTCATACTGTATAGGAGTGGCGGTATGTTGTCTGATTATTTGACACAGACATTTTTAGTAAAGTCTGGCATGAAAGAATGAGCCCCAAACAAATGACAGCACTAATTTAGCACACTCATTTCATTTATTCACTGTACATTTGATTCTTCCACATAAGATTCTGTATATGTGTCTGACTGTGCCAGCTGGTAGCACTGTACAATAATTATAGTTTAGAAGCAAAACAAACCTTGTGATTATGCATTAATTTACAACAATATAAATACAACCTGCCCATGTGAATTTCTATAATATACTTTTGGACAAATGTCATTATTGCAACATATGACTGTACACAAATGCAAGACTTGGACAAAGGCGTACCCATTCAGGCAAAGTGATTGAAAGGTGCCTGGTAAGTGTCTATAAGTCATACATTAGATGCTTAGATCTATATAGGAGGAGCGGGCTGACTGAACTTGGTAGTTTTGGTAGATTGGGTAGTAGGGTGTGCAAGGAAGCAATGGTTTGAGTGTTAAAATGGGCAACAGTGCCCACTTCACTAGTTTCCTAGACTGATGAGGAACCCAGTGCTTCAAGGTCATTGAGGAGAGCAAGGTAGTTTGACTTCAGTTGCTTCCTCCTGCAGGCCTGCTGGAGGCAGTCTGGAGTGTTTCTTAGTATGATGAGCTCTAGGAGAGTGATGCACTAATCCTGCATGATGGCAAGATCAGCTCTAGCTGTGCATGAGATTCAGACCCAGGTGGTCCAGTGACATTAGAACTCAGCAATTAAGGATGCCGGGAATGGAAGCTATGTGGTCTCCTTATAATATTATTCTATAATTAATGAGTTTGCAGCCTCATCACAGCACTGATACAGGTAAGCTTGCTACTTCATTTCATGTCTCCCACATGCAACTGCCACTATACTGCACACGTCTGACCAGTACCTTGTGTCACACAAGTGCAGCACACTTAAGCTAAACCTCACAATGTTTGCTCTAATTCCATCTAGTATAATGTTTACCTGTTGGCAATATGATGTATTGAAGACATTGATTCTGTAGTGATACATCACTGACATATGCACAGCAATGCTATATATGTACAATAATATGAATGTATTGTACTATTTATTGCATAGCAAATTGTACTTTGTGTGTATAATTTTGTTTACTAGTTCTTTCATTATTATTATAGTGGCAATAAAATTATTTCCGTGCTTCAGTACCAAGTCAATTAAGCCACCATCATTCACATTACCAATTAGAGCCAGTGGAATGACGACCACCAGGTATAGCGAACTGTTGGCCAAAACTCCACGGTATAGTCTAGGTTTCCTGTATTATATTTATGGAGCTATGATTCGTATCATTTTTTGAATATAATATTATTCTATCCAGCATGACTGTCTGTAGCTGTATTTTATGTCTTGTCTTCTATTTCAATAATCTAATAAGCAATGAATACTCTTAACAGTAAATAGCAGCTCATGAATTCACCATATATATTCATTCGACCTCTGACTGCTCTTCCATGCATTTTGTGCATATGATTTCTCAGTGCTGAATGTCAGTGTTCATGGAAACCTCAGAACTGCATATATCATCACAAGGACATTTGCTGCATTAGGGTGCTATCAAAAAACACTGCCCACAGATAACAGAGTACAAAGCAAACTTATCTTTCGACGTTTACTCCTTCCTAATGTGATTGACCTAATGTGAGTACTGCTGTGCATGGTTAGTACATTTGACCTTTGTGTTAGGACGTTCCTGGCTGTTTCTATTCTACTTTTATTGATTTTCATGTCAGTTGGTATAACACAATAGGAGACGTAGCATGTATTCTGCACCTGCAATGCATTAAAAGACACCAGCAGTGCATTAAGAGAACATTAAGGTTAACATTATACACATTCTGTGCCACTTGAGACAATCCTAATGGAGGAGCCCACTAGCTAATGGTCTAGTCAACTATTATCACTAGCTGCCTAAGCTTGTTGCACCAGTACATGTGACATGTATATTCTTGATATGTACATCAGTATTGACTTTATACAGTATATACAGATAATACTGTAGTGGAATTTGCGTAACTGCTTTGGCCTCAGTATGTATCCCCTGATACAACTCCTTGTCTTTAGTGTGGTGCATTATATTGCATACAAACTATTCATATACATGTACTTGCACATTTATGCCTTTAAACATAATTATACATACACAGTTATCACCTTCCACATCCCACCATGTGTGCATATTCTATAGTTCATTTCTAAGAAGATATGTGTCTGTGCCATGCCATATGAATGCATCACATTACTCTGCTAATTGAATTGCATTATGTTTACTGTGCAATTTGACATGCATTACACTGCTTAGATGTGTAGTTTTGTAATCAAGACTAGGAGACATCAATGAGATACATAATACTATTATTGCCCTAGATTCCTTGACACTGGTGCTAAGACATTGCCTGACAGAGGTCTGATTGTCAGGCAGAAGCTGTAACCGTTATGATCCATCTTATACTTGCAGGCTAACCCAGCCTATGAGATCAAGCTAGAGCTGACACTTTATCAGTAAGGGGAAGGGTGTATTAGTCACACAACAGTAAAAACCAGAGAAGTTTCAATTTTCAAGTAGGACCACAACAGTACCTGTTTACATCATTCTTAATGAAGTTAAGGTAGAAGTGGCTGCCGTATGCATGTGCACTGTCATGTACGTATGTGCTTGCATGACATTGTGGGTTGTAAGTTGCGAAAGACATAGCGTATGTCTGCTTCAGGCATTTCATCACAAAGAGATGCACAGGATGACCATCTTGATTCACAAATAAGTATATATTAATTTATGGTAGTTAAAAATACAAGTTGCCCATGTGAACTTTTATGTTATCTTGTTTAATATTAGCACATTTTAGCCCATATGCTCAAGTAGGTCTAGCGAGCTAGGCTTGAACCATAATGATATAAAAGCAATGCCAGTGCTGGCACATCACATCGTCCAGCATCTTAGTACCTCCACACCTGCCTAGTACCAAAGGGTGTTGTAATTCCCGATCGTGATAGTGAACACATTTGCTATATATATATTGGCTCGGCACTATGCAGAAGATACCTCTGGCCTTCTGCACGTGCTTCTTTTTCTTCATCTCCTTAACTGGTGAGAGTATGTATTTGGACTGCATACTGTGGAGACTGTAGGTGCTATATAGCCTAGCATGCAGTATTTGAGGGCTGAGAGCAGTATGCAAAGTCCATCTCTCTTCTTTAGCCTGTCTGGTCTCTTTCTTTTCACAATTAAGGTGCGGACGAGGCACAGAACTCACAAGGTTAGATAGCTGCACTTCAGTGTCACCTCAAGCTACTTACACATGATCACATTATTATTATTTATTAAGATCAGCTTCTAGTGATAGTCACATACTCCCACAGTGCACTACCCGTGCAGTCTCACTAGATCGGCTTCAGTGGTGCAGCTAGCTGCTTAAATTACATTCTGTCTCATTTCCAAACACCTATCTAATTAGCCTCAAGCTCACCAGTTCATGGATCACCCAATCTATACTGTACATCAGAATGTGGATTGAGTTGGTGGGTATCTACAACTAGCTTTAGGATAAGGTGTGATTCATGCTTCTTTCTAAATGTATGACCAATTGAAACATTCAGTATGCAGGGTGTCACTGGGAATTGATGACACACTTAAGTAAATTTGAAACTGTAGTATATTTGTCAAACAGTTTTGTAATTTGAGTGTATATGCTGTTAACTGGTAAGGCATACACTGGATGCCTTTGGCTACAGCATGTTTAATTATAGTATATAGCACTGTTGAGATTTTAATGCACCTGCTTTGCAATGAAAGGTAATGTGATTGAGAAGTAATGGAAGAGCTGTGCTCTCCACACACACAGTTCTGGGCTACCGACAGTCCAAGGATGGAACTTGAAGTGGGAAAACTGACTAGATCAACAAGTAGCAACTCCAAAGTCAATCATATTAGAATGTGTCAGCTGTAGAGGTCTTCTTCCACTGATAAATTGCTATTATACCATTGAATTTGAACTTTATATACGTACTACAAGATCTGCTCAGCATTTTTCAAGTTCAAGAGTATCATGAAGAGCCTCTACAGTATTGAAACGCCCTCAATTCTATTCTGTTTTATCTTTATTATTCTGCATGCCCATAACTATACTATTTGGAACCTCCTAACATTACTGTGCATGATTGTTTTCAGATCATTTGGCAGTGTTGGGACCAGCTCCACCCACCTGTCCCATTTTTTGTACAAATGCAGCTTGTTCAATTAGTGGTGACTCGTGAAAAAATATGCGATAATATAATGGTTTCAGACTTCAGCCACTCCCTGCTCATGGGCAAACATCCATACTAAGCAAATTAGTGAATCAGATGCTGTAAAAGCTGGTGTTGTGGTAGGCACATCAAAAAGAACTTTGTTCTCTGCTACAGTTGTCATTGACGCCTATCCTAACTCTGCTACTGTTGAACAAGGCACCACCCTGATTTTGGTGTGCAGAGTTGTAGGAGTGCCATCCACCACTGTGCTGAGCTATCAGTGGACCTGTCCTGGGGGCTATTGTGATGCAGGAAGAGTTGATCCTCAGTGGGCAGCCAGGATCGAACAGAATAACATCTTGGTGGTGAATGTACGCAGGCAGAATGGTGACAATGGTGTCTACACCTGTACTGTTCAGGGCAACTCACAGCAAGTGGGAACAGCTATGTACACACTGACAGTTGCAAGTGAGTTGTGTATCAGAATTTGATAAGCAGTAACAGTAACACCTCTTTCTCATTTCAGAGCTGGCTTGTGCCATAATATAAGTTGTGGGTGTTTCCTTTGACATCACAAGAGGCAGGCTATATAAATATATCAATATGTCATGCCTACCAACTGATCAGGCATTAAGGAGACACTGCTAGCTTGCACCTTGGAATTAACTGTACGTACCTCTGTTGACCTGGAATGTGAGAATATTGTCTGTAATTTATCGTGCTAATGCATGGTGTTTGTTCAGGAAAGTGCCCAGCAAGTGACTATAGTTTTCCTGTGTTGGCTTTGGTGAAAAGATAGAGGCATACGACAGAGACTATAAAACCCAGAAAAATACCCAGTAAAGATTGAGCTTATCCTAGTATATCTCCAGGATGCACACATTAAGCAGACTACAGAGGACTTCGCAGATATTCTGCATGCATCTGAGAACTGACTAACCAGTTTCTGTTTGGCTATGTCAATGCTCTTGACTAGTCATTTTACATTCATAGTCTAGATTGCACATATATATGCGTAACACATCCTACGCATGGTGGTAACGTATAATTATAAATATATATGACAGAGCAAAGGTATACCTTTGGTCTGGAGTAGTGCAATGATTTGGGACATCTTTACCACATACTATAGGTCATTGTCAGCTGATAAACTATAGAAGCTGTTGAATTACAGGAGCCCCTATTTAAACAACTTTTCCTGTGTAGCCTTTGAATGTAGGTATTCACCAGGCTTTGGAAAGCTTCAGCCAATTTGCTATGAAGAGTCTATATCATTCCCATGTAAAGTTTTGCAGCTTTCGTGGGCCACGTCATGGAGTTTGGCAGCTTGAATTATAATCTCCTGAGCTGTGGCTCATGAATTTCCTTAATGTAACATACAATGGTACACCATCATCTTCCACAAATGGCACCCGTATAATAGCAGGAGATAACTAAAGTGCCTGGGAAGATCTGTACTCAGCTCCTCCTCGGTGGACAATGCAGCATTTGATTGCTTGCATGGACAGGCAAACCCTGCATATACAAAGACTTCCAAACAGGTGGTAGACATTGGCCACCAATCAGCCATCTCAACACATAGAACCACAGCTTATTACATCATAAATATTAGGTATCATGCAGTTCTGTTATGTCCCACACAGAAATTATTACAAAATGGCCTGGAGAAGGCAAAATATATACTATATACTTATAGTCAATTGCAAGTACCATGTTTGGTTGTCATGCCGTTCAAATAGTATAATTTACTAACAATACTTTTGTATTATGGGTTGTTGTACTAGCATGAGTGCATGTCACTCTGCATCTGTCCTGCTCCACAGGTGGTCTGTCTTTATTGAATGATAATGGTGGATTAAAAGTGTTCTTCCCCAGGAACAGCTTTGCCACCAACACCACACTCACACACACACAATTGAGTTTCCTGTAGAACCTGTTGGTAATGAACACATTGTTTACTTCGGTGGCAAACCACAGGCTAAGCAAGTAGCTTGGCTTAACAGTGGCGGTGGTCAGTTGCAGATATGCCAAGGCAATAATGAGATTGATGCACCTTGTAAAACCTGCGGTGGCCTCTGTCAAGGCAATGGTGGTGTAGGTGTAGACCCTCAAGACAATGGACACACTGATATCCACACGTTTGTGATGTCTTCTCTATCACAGACAAACGATCGCGACTCGATCATGCAACGCACTGGGAACACCGTCAGCAATGATTCCAAATAACACTGCAACAACGTGCCAACACACTACGCATGCGCCATAAGTGAGCACCAGACATGCTACTAAGTATAACAGCAGACACAGCAGTCACTACCAAATATAACAGCAAATAATAATGTAACACTACCACAAATAGTAACAGACAAAACCATAAATCAGTGTATACAGTACACTCCTCCCCTCTTAAAACAAAACCCAATGTATCAAAAGGTAAATCTGTCCACGGGACGGCGAACCCGTGTTGAACGTCGTACTTGTGGAGGACGGCGTGTGTCCTCTGACGAGGGCTGAGGCGGCAGCCCAGATGATGACACAGGATTCTCCTGTGAAGGTGACACCGACTCTACGGAACTATCGGTACCAGCCACAACAGTTTCCTCTGGCAAGGATACCGGTGGCAACACGTCAATTGGCTCCGGAGTCGGAGTCTGGGTGGCTGATGGCAAGTCTGAGTCCTGCTCTTCCCAGGCTCGGATGTGATCCACATGCTTCCTGCCAACCACACCACTATCCAATTCTACCACGTACGAGACTGGTCCTCGACGTTCCAGAATAGTACCTGGAACCCAACGAAATGCGTCCCTCCCATCTCGCACCATCACCCTGGCACCGACTGCAAACTCTCTCAGTGTGCCTTTCCTGTCATGGTGGCTTTTCTGCTTGCCTTGGGAAACACAAACTCTCTCTCCCAGGTTAGGCCTCAACAAGTCAAACCGAGTTCGGATGGGACGACCCAGAAACAAAGACGCTGGTGATACCCCAGTTGTGGCATGTGGAGTACTGCGATAAGACATGAGAAAACTCTGCAACTGGTGCTGCAGTGGTCTGCCATCCCCCTCTCCGGCTTTCATTGACTGCTTAAAAGTTTGCACCAGACGTTCAACTGCTCCGTTCGAGGAAGGATGCCCACGCACATGCTTCACCCCATTTGACTGCAAGAAGTCCATGAACTCTCCTGAAGTAAACTGTGGCCCATTGTCAGATACCACTTGCTGAGGCAACCCATAAGCTGCGAAGATGTGTCTCAGCACCGCAATGGTGCGATCGGCAGTGGTTGATGGCATTTCGTGGATTTCTGGCCACTTGGAGTGTGCATCAATGAGTAGAAAGAACATCCTACCCTTAAACGGCCCAGCAAAGTCAATGTGCACCCGTTGCCACGGATGCTCCGGCCAGACCCACGGGTGCAAAGGTGCACTACTGGGAGCACTCTTGACAGCCTGGCATGACTGGCAGGATTTCACAATCCCCTCTACATCCTTGTCAAGACCTGGCCACCAGAAATAGCTCCTCGCCACAGACTTCATCCTGACCACTCCACCATGGTCACTGTGTAGCTCTTTCAAGACTGAGGCCCTCAGCTTCTGAGGAACAACCACTCGGATGCCCCATAGCAGACATTGGCTTTCCACGGTGAGCTCCAGCCGACGTGACGAGAACGGTTGCAGTTCTGCTGGCACACTAGCAGGCCACCCTTGCCGCAAGTACAGCAACACCTTACTCAAAAGGGGATCCTGCCGTGTGGCTGTAGCGACTGCGCCAGCTGTGACTGGAAGTGAGTTAATCTGTGCGAGGTTGAAACAGGCTGCTACACTGGAGAACTCCTCTCCAGGTGGAACACACTGGCAGCCGTGACAGCCCATCAGCATTTGCATGATCCTGTGTACGACGAAAACGGATGTCATAACGATAGGCTGACAGCAGAATAGCCCATCTCTGCAAGCGAGCAGCAGATAGCGAAGGAATAGCCTGATCTGAGGCCAGGATGGTTGTCAGGGGTTTGTGATCCGTTATAAGGCAAAACTTCCGTCCATACAGGTATTGGTGAAACCGTTTGACACCAAACACCAGGGCCAAAGCTTCCTTCTCGATTTGCGGATAGTTCTTCTCACTGGCTGTTAGCGTACGTGAGGCATAGGCAATGGGCCTCTCCGACCCATCAGAATACTGCTGAGAGATTACGGCACCCACTCCGTATGGTGACGCATCAGCTGCAAGTGATAGAGGCAATGACGGGTCGTAATGGGCAAGGACCTGTGACGAAGACAAAACTGCCTTGATGTCCCTGAATGCTGTTTCACACTCCACTGTCCACTTCCATGGCTCACCCTTGTGGAGCAACTGAGTCAAAGGTTGTAACCGGGTTGCCAGGTTTGAAATGAACCGTCCATAATAGTTCACCAACCCCAGGAAGGAACGCAACTCAGTGAGATTGGTGGGTGTAGGAGCATCTGCCATGGCCTGCTGTTTTCCTCTGGTTGTGTGCAGACCTTGTGCATCCACCACATGCCCCAAGTACTCTACCGACGGCTGAAGGAATGAGCACTTCTGACGCTTCAACCTGAACCCATGGCTACGGAGGCGCTCCAGGACAGTTGCTAGAGTGGCTAAGTGCTCTGCCTCGGTCGACCCAGTCAGGATGATGTCATCCAAGTAACACATCACCCGAGGCAAACCATGGAGGACCGCGTCCATGGTGCGTTGAAATATGGCGGGAGCAGATGCCACGCCAAATGGCAAGCGGGTGTAACGGTAAAGACCAAGATGTGTATTGATTGTCACCAGCTCACTGGAAGCAGCATCTAACGGCAACTGCTGATACGCTTGCGACAAATCCAGCTTACTAAACGACTGGCCACCAGCCAATGAGGCGAAGATCTCTTCTGGTTTGGGAAGAGGGTGCTGGTCCACTTCCAGAGCAGGGTTAAGGGTTACTTTGTAGTCACCACACAGACGGAAAGAACCATCTTTCTTGGGGACAGGTACGATGGGAGTAGCCCACTTACTGAACTCTACCTTCTCCAAGACTCCACTGGATTCTAAACGTTCAATTTCTTTGCCAATCGCATCTTTTATGGCAAAAGGGACCGAACGTGGACGAAAAAACTTGGGCTGGCTATTCTCCTTCAACTTCAAATTGACCTGAACTGACTTCACCGTCCCGAGCTCCTCGTGGAATACATCTTCGTATTTGTGCAGAAGCTCCTCCAGTGGAAGATTACCTCGCGTCTGGTATGCAAGGAGAGCCCAGTCCAGGCGAAAGTGAGCCAGCCAATCTCTCCCTAGCAAGGCTGGTCCCTCGCTCTTCACTATGACCAATGACAGCTCCTTCTCCTGGTCTTTGTACACAACATGAACAGGCAAACTGCCCACCACTTCCACTCGCTGTGCAGTGTACGTGTGCAAGGCAATACCAGCCGGCTGGAGCTGTCCATCCAGAAACAGCTCCCGTTGCTGCTTCAGTGACATTATGGACACAGCCGCACCTGTGTCAACTTCCATTGACACAGGGACACCCTCTACCCCGACCTCTACTACAATTGGATCAGTCCGCCTGGATCCTAGGCACATAATAGGAAGGTCGGCTTCCTCTGACACCTCCACTGTAGCCAGTCGCTGTGTTCTAGAGCCCTGATGCCTAGCACCCTGGTGCCCCCCTCTAGACTTGGCTGAACGGCAGACACGAGCCAAATGCCCCTTTTTCTTACACTGGTGGCAAATGGTATCAATAAAACGACATGTAGCAGCCAAGTGATCAGCGCTACCGCAGCGATAGCACTCCTTCCCACGACCCTGGGGTTTACTGCTGCTATGACACTGGGCTGGCCCTTTGTATGGGGTCCTGCTATGAGAAACCTGGTGAACAGCACTACTGGAGACAGCACCTCTCAACTCTCTAGCATTCTGCTCTGCTAACTCCAAGCTATGTGCTATGGTCAGTGCCTTACTCAGAGTCAACTCGGACTCAGCTAGCAGGCGCTTACGGTGCACCTCCTCCCTCAGGCCACAAACCAATCGATCCCTCAAAGCATCTTCCAGCCCTTCCCCAAACTCACACCTGGATGCCAACTTCCGCAACTCCGCTTCGAACTTGGCCACGGTCTCTCCCGGTTCCTGTCGTCGCTGATGGAACCGAAAACGTTCCGCCATAATGATCTTCTTGGGTTCATAGTGCTTCTTCAGCGTCTCCTTGAGCTGCGCCAGCGTTTTCACGGATGGTTTAACTGGTGACAACAAGTCCCTCAAGAGGGCATACGTCTGCCCACCAACGAGGGTAAGAAAAACTGGGACTTTGCGGTCGTCCGGTATCGCGTTAGCCGCCAGGAACAAGTCAATCCTCTCCAGATAAGCCGCGATCGATTCGCGGTCAGCATCGAAGGTCTCCACTTGACCAATTGCTGCAACTGCCATATCCCACCTTCGTCGCCACTTGTGATGTCTTCTCTATCACAGACAAACGATCGCGACTCGATCATGCAACGCACTGGGAACACCGTCAGCAATGATTCCAAATAACACTGCAACAACGTGCCAACACACTACGCATGCGCCATAAGTGATCACCAGACATGCTACTAAGTATAACAGCAGACACAGCAGTCACTACCAAATATAACAGCAAATAATAATGTAACACTACCACAAATAGTAACAGACAAAACCATAAATCAGTGTACAGTATACAGTACAATGTTCACTGACTCAACTGCATATGTGAACCAAGACCTGGAATGCCGAGTGTCCAGTGGCCCATCAGCATTCATTGGAGTGTATCTAAGGAATGGAGGTCAGTTTGTAGTGTCACATTTCTACACTCCTACAGTACAAATTATCCAGCTTGGGACCCTTTAGATGATACCAATTATTAAACTATTATTATGTTTAGCAGCAGTCCCTGTAATGTGAACATACGAAGAGCATACAGATACTTTCTAATTCCTGCTATCTCAGACTAATAGAATTTTATGACACGGTGCAATTACACTTTCACTACATCTTGCACAAATTTTTACTAATAACACTGCTGGTATTTCCAAACCTTTCAGCTAAATTTTGTACTACATGCACAATTACGAAACTGTTTAAGTTTGTCTGCCTTCCCTAAATATGACCTTAAGAAGCTTCAGCTCAATTATCACAAGCATTATAAATGTATACATGTCTTTAAATAGAGCTTGAAAGGTCTCTTCATCATACACTTTATTTACGTATCATGTGATTTTTAGCTACAGTATGAATACAGCACATTCAATAGTAGTTGTTCCAATGCTTAAGATATGTTAGAGAATAAACCTTTCAGACACCCTCTAGATCTGCTATCTATAACACCTAGAAGAGGATTTAGCATATTCCTAAGGTGTGAACTAGACAAATTGGCTGTCTGGCTGTACGTCAAGATTCCTTTTTATTTTCCATTGTACTGTATTAATATATAGACTGCTGATTTAATCTCCCATGCTCTCTACGGTTTACACCCATGCATGCAAGATGATACTAAACTGTAAGAATGAAATATAGTGTGAATGAAGGTTACAATATATTATGCGTTGTTGGGGCATACTTCTATTCATGCTGCAGTGAGCACAACCCTGCAGCCACCTTCCTCTGTCACACAAGGAACTACCTCAACTGCAACAGTGAGTGTCTCCTGGTCCCAAGTGTCAGGTGCTACAGGATACTATGTGAGCTATCAGAGACAAGACCTTGGAACTCCCCCAGTGGTGACTCCACAGTATGAGAGGATTGTGGGAGGGGACACCACTATAGTGTCACACTGAGTGGTCTGGAACCAGGAACAACCTACAGGATCAGAGTGTGGTCTAAAGATAGGACATCAGTCAGTAGTGAGGCAAGGATTATGGATATGGAAACTGTTGAAAAAAGTGAGCCATTTATATACACAGCTCTCTTTAATTTGTTTAACAGCTTACTGATATACCACACATACACAGATTATGTTGTACAAATGATCCTTTAACGTCCAAGTTCATTTGCATACATTTTTAAAATTATAGTTAAGCATAGCTACATACTGAAGCACTCGGTGCAAACCTATAGTATTGGTTATATCATCAGTCCAGCTAGTTTTCATAATTACTGGGATCTCTCTCATTACCACTTCTAGTGCTTGTTCTCTGGCTGGATATGATCACTTTACTTAGAAAGCTAGCCTCAAATTGATGAATTATTCACTAATCAAGAAGTTATTGGTAGGGATTATATTTGGTGGATTGGCAGCTTTGAGAGAAATCTGTCAATATTATCAGCTACCAAGTAATTGCCATAACAATCTGAACTATAATTTGGGCATAAAGTCTGCCCCACTGCCAAAGTATATAAGGCCAGCCAATGCCTTAAATTGATAAATTCTGCCCAAAACCTCTGGCCTAAGATATACATTCATTGTCTAATATGTGCAAAATCCACCATGTACCGCACCCTATACCATGAGTCTACAAAAATATGTACAAGGAAGATACTTTTAGGTACAACACACATGCAGGATATATGTAATATAGGCCCACACTTTCATCAGTCATCTCCAGAGACAAACCACTGGTCTGTTTTTCAGTGAAATGCTATACTGGATAGATCTATGTATGTATGAATAGACAATTCAACCACAAGTTGATTGGCTCACAAGCAAATTGATAAAGTTGTACATTAATTAGCTAGCCTATGTGCATTTAAAGGAAGTCAGCACAGGTGTGTAATTCCTCATAACCTTCCATGAATACCCATGCACAGCTACCTCCCCACCTCAAATGTTGACCATGATTGTTGAACCAAATGGAAGTACCATTGAACTGAACTGGCTCCCCCCACTCCACCCTAATGGAGCCATCCACTATGAGATTGAGTATGAACCAGCAGTGACACCTGGAGACACAGTGAATGCAGGAAATAGCAGCAGTCCTTACTTCACTCTGACACTGCCCAATGAGTTCCTGACCTACAATGTCAGAGTAGCAGCTGTCAACACTCAAGGGCGGGCACAAAGCAATGTTCTTCCAGTGTGTCCTGGGATGAACCAGGCAAAGTGGTATGTATGTATGAAGTAACATGAAATAGTAACTTGCAAAGTCATTATACTCCAGTAGATTTCCTGATCTAAAGGCTATACTATCTTCTTTTACAGGACCACAGCCTCCAACTGGTGTGTCAGTAGTCATAACTGGCACTGACACTGCTGTTGTGTCTTGGAATGCACAGCAGTCCAGAATGTGTGATGTGGTAGGGAACTACAGTGTGAGGTACCAGCTAACTAATGACACTGGTAGCCCTCCCATCACAGTGTATACATCCAGTACCAGTGTTACACTGAATGGTTTAGTACCTAATGTAACGTACAGTGTATCAGTGGCTACCATTGCCTTGGGCGGAGGAGGCATGAGTGCATTCTCTGCAACAATCCCATTCACTGTGAATTCAACTGCAGTACCACCTCCTAGTAAGTATATTTTGATGAAACCTGCCCATTTGCCATAGCTGTAATGCATTCCTCCTTGTTGTTGACTATAGGCCTAATTCTAATGGATCATGGAACACAAGATTTATCTAATGTACACAGCTTCCCTATAAATTGAATGGTAATCACTGGATATTATGCAAACCTACCAACTACACCAGAGTTGGGGTCTCAGTTGGTAGGGGGCATTGAGTTAGAAACCAGTGCAAGCAACTGGCCCCTCTCAAGCAATAGTAGCCCTTTCCTCACCCTGCCACTATCCTATGGGTTCCTGACCTATAATGTCACAGTAACAGCTAACAGCAGTAAAGGGCGAGCAGAATCAGTGCAATTACAGTATTGGCTTGAACAATGGGTAGTGGTAAGGTGCCATGAGAGTGGACAGTGCCATTTTCATTATATAATTACGTACTCATGCCTAGGGAGTCCGCCCAGATTTTTATTGATCTGACCATAGTTCATAAGTAAGACATTTTGGGCTGCGTAAGCATCTCAAAGACAACATACTGCAAGACAGCCTTACCACCTTTAAATGGTTCCTCACTCACTAGTATCTCTAAACTTTATATTTGCTGTGAATTAATAATTATTAATTATTAGTCTGCTTTTGCAATTACTCAGATCTCTTTGTTCCATTAAATTTATCTGCGCCTCTTGAATAACATGTTAAATTAGTGTCAGTCATATTTCCTTGTTCCCTATTACTACATTCTTATACAATGCCTATGATACTACTGGCCACTCATTTGTGTATATACTGCTGCTCTGTCAGTCCTGCTTCATCACCATTACTGAAATAGTCTATTTATCTCATTGTAATAAAAGTATAAAGCCTATAGAAACCTTTCCAAAAACTGACACAGCTATAAGGATGGTGCACTGTGTCTAAATCTCCATTTGTGGACTTGCTTGCAGAGCTATCTAACCTACAAAGGAATACTGCAAGTGGAAATCGCTGCAACACTAAAGAAATACTTTTCTCCTTCTCACTATTGTTCATTAACTATAACTAATGGAGAAGAAGAAGACGGTGGTAATGGAATACAGAAAATGGCGAAGTCACTGTTAGATCTGCAGTGAATGCAAAATCTTAATTATGGGTAGCCTTTCAGCCAGTTTTCACCCCCAACCAGAATAGCGTCAACTTTTGACTGGACATATTACAGCAAACAATCACCACCATTCTTACTTGGACAGCACTTCCCTGCTGTCTGATACTTAAACAGTAATAGGTACTGTGAGGCTAATGTAACAAACTATGTGTGTACAGATTACCTGCTAACACAACTGCAGGAGGCAAGGTTTTAATTCAGGCAGTCTTGCAATTTTCTTTTTCCCTTTCCCTTCCCTTTGTACTCTCTGTCAGTGGCAAAATCTTTTGACACATGGGTTATCATTGCCGTGATTACTTTCGTCCTCCTTGTAACTGGTGGCACTGTCACTGCAGTCATTTTTGGAATTCTCTTCTGGAAAAGGTACGTACATGTGGGGCTTCACAGTGCTGTGCAGTTTATATAAATTATCATTATTTATAATCGCTAGATATTGGTATGGAAATATTCGTACTTAATCCAAACTGCTTGTTCGGATATTGCATCTTCTCACATGGTCCATTCAGAAAGAAGAAAGCCCAGCATTACAAGCTAC
>OZ025879.1:5879867-5892367 GCA_964019415.1 Ianthella basta
CTACTACTCAGAGTCTCCTGGGGACACCTTCAGCAGTGGCAGCTTTGAGATAAGGACGCTCTCCCTCAAGTACCATGTGGACTATGAAGTGCGAGTGTTGGAAGTGGTGCAGGTGAGTAAACTTTACTTTGTTCCTTAGCAAGTTATAATACTGTTATGCCGACTGTGTGTCCACATAATCTGCTCTCAACATATGCAGGCAAGCAATCCATCACAGACTCGTACTTTGGATCACTACCTCTTCACTGGCTGGCCAGACTATGGTGTCCCAAAGTACCCCACCTCCCTGATCCGCATGTTGTACCATGTCAGGGATGCCAGGGTCTCTGATGTCCCCCTCTTGGTGCACTGCAGGTAAATCTTTACTTCACCAGATCTTTCCCTGTAACTTCTCAACCACTCATTGGTGCACTGCAGATTATTCTATATCATATAATAATTTTATACCTTCAACATACCAGATCTTCCTCTACCGTAGCTCTTTGCCACACATCCATCTCCACTTTCTTATGCAGTGCTGGTGTGGGACGAACTGGGACCTACATTGCTCTGGACATCACTCTGGACCAAATGAAGGCTGAGAAGACTGTGAATATCAAAGGAACCATGGAGAAGATGAGAGAGAGGAGAATGAACATGATTCAGACTGCAGTATGTGTGAAACCCAGAACAATAATAACATTTGGTTGGGTTATTCAAGCAGTGCTGTGCCTACATCCTGTGTACATATAATATATGTGTATGAACGTAGGCTTGAAGAGATGCTATAAAAATTGGGGTGATGTGTAGGTCACAAAGAACTTCATGAGAAAGAAGTTGGAACTCGAAGAGTGCAGTAAATGTGTCTATAGTGTATCTTTAGTTTTCCCCCATAGATTTAATGACTTTTCTAAAATCTCCAAATTATAATGCTATTTTGCATAAGCTTCCATATTACAGTTAGTGCCATTACTGTGAAGTATCCCTAAAACTATTCCCGTTTCCTCAGGAACAGTATATGTTTGTGTATGATGCTGTACGTGAGCTCCTGTTGCTAGGAGACACTTCCATTAAGGCAAGTGACCTGAAGAGTGTCATATCCCAACTCAAGAGCAAGAGTGATGGAAAGAGCAGCTATTACCAGCAGTTTGATGTGAGTGACTCACTGTATGCTACAGATATGTGCATATTTTATAATTGAAGAATTCCTCCATTTCAGTATGCGTGCAGACATTTGATGCAATTTTCGCAACATTGAGCAATTGGTGTGTGGTGCATGTGGCCACTACTTTTCTAGCTCTCCTTTGTCCATGCAGTAAGCTTATAAATATGCTATAATATTAACTGCATTAGCAGAATGTTCATTGCACAAGTGCACATGAAATATCTATTATGGACCAACGATCATGAGCTCCAGTAAATCACACATTTTCCTCACAACAATTTAATACTATTCATAGATATTCATTCAGTGTTTCTTGTATTTCCCTAGTTGTGCTAAATTCTATGCAAATTGTCATTTCTATGTCAGTTTTATGTTACTAATGAATCGTCAATCACCATACCCACTCTGCAGTCCCTGACTACAATTACCCAGGAGAGTGCTAATGATGAGAGGGTTGAAGAAGACCCTGAGACAATACGCTACCCTGACAGAGCTCCTTGTAAGGATGGTCAATTTGTTTTACATTGCTAATTAGCTGCCCCCTGTTGAAAAGTGATGAATCTATAGCTATAGTGTTCATTTGGTTACTGCATACCTGTATCTGCAGTTCAGAACAAACACATGTTTGTGTACAATCCTGACGCTGGTAGATCAGTTGTCATCAATGCTTCACTTGTTGATGTCAGTTCAATACTTTAACTGCATCACTCAGAGACAAGTTGCATTAAATTTTGTAAGATGTCATTCTTTGGTACATACTCTTCAAATCTAGATCTGCTTCTTCATTTACATGACCCTTGTATGTCCACAGGGCTACCATGTACCACGTGCCTTCATAGCTGCTCAGTCACCTATGGAGGCATCACTGAGTGCCTTTTGGACTCTCATTGCTGAGAAGAAGGTGCAGACTGTCCTCCTTCTCTGTCAACTGGTTGAGGACTATCAGGTCAGAGAAAATGCATGTCAGCATTAACCTTTCCGGGATTTTCATCTGTATATATGTTTGTGAGTGCTGTGCATGTGTGCATGCATGCATGTGTGTGTGTGTGTGTGTGTGTGTGTGTGTGTGTGTGTGTGTGTGTGTGTGTGTGTGTGTGTGTGTGTGTGTGTGTGTGTGTGTGTGTGTGTGTGTGTGTGTGTGTGTGTGTGTGTGTGTGTGTGTGTGTGTGTGTGTGTGTGTGTGTGTGTGTGCATGTGTGGGTTGTGCTAGCATGCTGTAATTGCCCTGCCATTAGATATGAGTGAATGATTGTTCATAATTATGTGATGTGAGCAGTTCCTTCCTCTGCTTCTCTCCAGGATACCTGCTACCAGTTCTGGCCAGCTGCAGAGGGTGGTACACTGAATGTGGGTCAGAGGAATGTGACGTTGCTGAAGAAGATGATGAACAGTGACTTTGATCAATACAAGATTACAATTCAAATGGCAAACTACTTGTGTTTAGACAGGGAAGTCCACACAGTCAAACAGGTGTGCCTACATTGATAGTTCTATAACAAAATATGACAGCTGTGTACATAGCAACTGTTCCTTCTAGCACAAGAATATGTGTACATGATTGTAGTGGGATGTAATCAGCAGGAAACACTTTATATGCCAGATTCCCCTTGGCCTACATGTTTCCTTTATGTGTGCTGAATAGAACCTAGCTACTATATAGTCCACATATTAATTATAATTCATGCAACAAATTAATATTATACTGTGAATTATGTTCATTGTGTGATTGTCACTGTCCATCAATTAGTGTACTACTTCCAGAATTAAAATGTGTGTCAGGTTTTGCATTTGTTCATAATTATACGTGTCTTGAGTTAAGTTCATATTCGCACTATAGTATACATTTCCACGCACTGCTAACTATTCACTCACTTACCCATCCCACACACACCACAGATACAAGATGTCACTTTGCTTCACTACAAGCAGTGGCCAGAGGAGAAGCATCCCAAGTCAGCCTCCTTCCTGAGTCTGTTTACCTCTGCACAGAAGCTGCAGCAGCCACACTCAGACAGACCCATTGTAGTGGCATGCAAGTGAGCGCGGGATTAAATTATATACGCAGAGCCTTATAAATGACCTTGAAGACTGTTTCTCGCGCATACACTTATTCTTGTCGGTATGACAATGTGTCTCACAGTTGTGTCTGCATGTATCACACACAGTGATGGTCTCGGTCGGACTGGTACATTCATAGCCATTTGGTCTCTGATTGAGCAGATGAAGGCAGAGGGACAGATTGATGTGGTTGGCACAATCAAGTCCATCAGGACACAGAGACCAGGAGCAGTGCCTCATCTGGTGAGGACATGTGACATACCAGCTATTGTTTATAGCAGTATATAAATAACATGATTTTCTCTAAACCGTTAAAATCTGATATAACTGTTGTCCAAAGTTTGGGTCATTTGCAGCTGTTTCTTGCACAAAAGTACACACTCAGTGTAAGAGTAAACCATTGCAAATTTGCAGAACTTGTGTAAATTTGCACTAGTTGTGGCAGAAACTTCTGCAAAATGACCCCAAAGTTTGCACAGCTGTTAGACGAGATTTTAATGATTCATTTAAGACCATGTTAAAATTAGATAGGGTATATGCTCTATTTTTATTGATGCCAAACTAGCTCCTGAGATGTGTATTTTTGTCCGCCTTTCTTCTTTGGCATGTTTCTCTACAGTGCCATCTTCTCTCCCTGTACAGGACCAGTTCATGTATTGCCATGACCTTCTTCTTGAGTATGTGGACTCATTTGAAGGATACTCCAACTTTAATCAATAGAATTGATAATATACATGGAAGAAGTCATTTGCATTATTAGTCATAATTAAAAAGACTATTTTCTGTAATAATATGGTATTAATAAACAGCTCTGGAGTGTCAAGAAGTACATGTAGTAGTTCATATAATTGTTATTGTAATGCATCGAATTACACTGCTAAAATATGGTATAGCTAGTGTTGATCAAGTTATCAATTACAAGTGTGCCAACTTCACTTTATGGTCCAACTTGTGATATGACCAGGTGTGCATATTGTAAGGAGCAGAATCAATTAATTGCAGATGTAAGCAAGCCACATGCCTGCACATACGTATGGCCGTACATCCATCCATCCATATGTCCTTAAAGCTTCTTCATGGTAAGAAGTACAGACACCCTACATAACAGTCAGGCCTGGATGGGCCTGTCACATTAGAACTCAGCAATTAAGCATGCCAGGGAATGGTAGCTATGTAGTCTCAATCCGCACGGTAGCACATATACTGTTGCTTTAAACTTGCTACTTATTTCATGTTTCATACATTCAACTGCTATTATACTGCATACATCTGACTACCTTGTTTCACACATGTGCAAGTACATGCAAGCTAAACCTCACACTGTTTCTCTCATTTAGTATAAGATTTACCCGTAATTGGCAATATAATTATGTATGCATGTACTGAAGGTATTCAATTTATAGTGATACAGTGCAGATATGTACACTGCAGTGCTGTACAAATATGTACTTTTGTATAAAACGCTGCATGTATGTTGTATGTATAATTATTATTACTCATAATGCTTTAACAGTATTCTTATAATAAGTTAGATAGTGACAATGAAATAATTCCATGCTTCAGTACCAAGTGAAGCCACCATCATTTGCATTACTAATGAGAGCAGGTAAACAATGACCACCAGGTAAAGAGGCTTGTTGGCCAAAACTCCATGGTATAGTGTAGGTCGCAGGTTGAGTGCCTGTTGTGTGACTAATTTATAAATTTTCCTCTCTCTTTCCTGTACCTTATACCTGTAGTTATGGAGCTACGATTGGCATCATGTCTTCAATTATCATTAATTCATTCAGCATGATTGTCTGTGGCTATATTTCTAGTCTTGTCCTCTTGTTCAAAGATCCTATTGGCAATATATGCTCTTTACAGTAATATGTAGCACACGAATACAGTATACACAATGTATCTCTGACTTCTCTTCAATGCATTGTGTATATAATTTCTCAGTGCTGAGTGTCAGTGCTCATGGAAACCTCAGAACTGCATATATCATAACTTGGACATTGGCTGCATTAGTGTGCTATTAAAAAACATGCACTGCATACAGATAATAAAGTACAAAGAACATGTCTTTTGTCGTTTTCTCCTCCCTAATGTCATTGACCTAATGTGAGCACTGCTGTGCATGGTTAGTGCATGTGATTGTGTGAGGGTATTCCTGACTTTTTGCTATCCTACATTTAACAGATTTCATCTGTCAGTTGGTATAATACAGTAGCAGACTGAGCATGTATTCTGCACTGGCAGTGCATTAACTTTAGCATATCCACATTGTATGCCACTTGAGACACATGCACCTAAATGAGGACCCCACTAGCTAATGTTCTAGTTTGTTATTATCACTGACCATGATATGGATAACAGGCTATGACATGTCACATATCACACGATGATATGCTATATGATATGCTATATCAGGCAATGATATCTCTACCAGGCAAAGCGCACTAATACTGACACTAACAGCACCCCACAGTACCTGGTCATGCCTTCGTAGTAGTCCAAGATCACGTATAAGCACACACATACACACACACGCACATATATGCACACACACACACACACACACACACACACACACACACACACACACACACACACACACACACACACACACACACACACACACACACACACACACACACACGCACGCACACCAAGGCACAATATTGCACTGCCTTACATGCAGTGGTCATGTAGAGAAGAACCTCCCAAGTCCACCTCCTTACTTAACACTATACTATCTGTGACCTCTGTACCACCCTTACCTCTGTACAACACCCACATCCAGATAGCCCCACTGCAGTGGCATACAAGTGAACCTGCATCTCCAACATAATCATGCATGTTACTTATACTTGGAATTATCCTTCCAGCACTTCTTTCGTCTTTGAATATTATTATCATTATAGATCTCTTTCCTATTATTTCTTCTTCATGTTTACGAACAAAAAGTAAAAGGAAAGGGACCTGGACCTAATAGAACATAGAAGTGACAGATGGATAATTTTAAGTACTGAAACAGTAGTAACTTATCCAATTATAGTATTTTGAGGACAGAGCTTGAACATTTTGGGCACGTAATGTCATATACGTAACTTTTACACATATCTGACTAGCTACCTCCTTCAGAGGAGAATTTGACATTGTTGACTGATGATGATATGCATCAGCAACAAGCTAAACAAACATAAGGCTTACCACATGAGCATGACAATGTTGTGCTAGCACATATAGCATTGTACCATTGTAGCCTAGCTCCTGCATGTATCAACCCATACAATAATCATACTGCAAAGGGTCGGTATGTTGCAGGAATAATTGACAATGTCAAGTCTGGCATGAATGCAATGATGTTTACCCATATCCCCACACAAAATTAATGGCAGTGCTAATTAAGCACACTGAAATAAGATTCACGATGTCCTCCAGAAAATATGCCATACGTATGTGACTGTGCCAGCTGGGAGCATTGCACAATTATAGTTTAGGAGCAAAGCAGACCTTGTGACACTTTGTTTGTTATTGTCTAGTTGTGTCCTAATCACAGTATTGCATTTGTCGTACAACAGTGAAAATAAACAACTTATTATTTTCAATTCCACAACCACAGCAGTGCCTGTTTACATCCTTCTTAGTCGTGTTAAGGTTACTGGTAGATGTATGTAGCTGCCATATGCATGCACACTGTCCATTGCGGGTTGCATGTTATGTATAGGACGCTTTGTATGTCTGCTTCCAGCATTGATCGCGGAGAGACGCATAGACTACCTAGTCTGGTACACGAGTGCGCAGTAATTTATGGCAAAGCTGTCAATGTGAACTTCTAGGCTGTTATGTGCTTAGGCAGCTAGCCCATGCGCTCAAATAGGTCAAGTAGGTCTAGAAAGCTAGGCAAGAACCGTACCATATAAAAGCGTTCACTTGTGTGAGCACACCACATCCTACACCCTCTTACTTGCCATTGCCATAGTCAGGTGTTGTGATTCCCGATCGTGACAGTGAGTTCGTCTGTTAATTTGGCTCGGAGACTATGCAGAAGATACCTCAGGCCTTCCACGCGTGCTTCTTTCTCCTAGTCTTCTTAACTGGTAAGAGTATTTAGAATGCGCACGCTGCGGAGAATGTAGCTAGCTTCAAGGGCGGATCCAGGGGTGTTTCCAAGGTTTCCAGAAACTGGTCAGATCACCTCTGGCTAGTATTTGCATGTATCAGTCTTATAATGTCTATGCTTCCTTATAGCTATACCTCCATGCGTTGGAAACCAGTCATAAAAGGTTTCTCGATCCGCCCTAGGCTAGCTTAACTGTAATTTAGGGCCGAGAGAGGCAAAGTCCATCTCTCTTTTATAGAATCCGTTCTTAACCGGTCTCTTTCTTTTCGTAATCAAGGTGCGATCGAGGCACAACAGGCACAAGGTAAGATGGCTGCACTTCAGTAACACCAAGCTCCATACACATGGTCACCATCATTATATCAACAGTTACTTCCAACAATATATAGTACTCGCAGTGCACTAACCGTGCATTCTCATTAGATCGGCTTCTGGCTACCGATTCAACAGATACAGAGAATTAGTTATAGTGGTGTAGCTAGTTGCTTCTGTCACATTCTGTCTATTTTTCAAAACACTTAATATCTATTTTCTGCATCAGCCTCGAGCTCACGTCATTACCTAGATCACCCGATCTATGCACCAGGAAGTGGGAATAGTAGGTATCTACATCTAGCTTTAAGAGAAAGTGTTATTCATGCATCGATCATTGTGAATGTATGACCTAATGATACATTCATCTTGCAGCATTTTGTCAGACACCCTAAAGTTAATTTGCATACTGTACCTATACAGTGTATTTGGTCAAGCACTTTAATTTGTGATTTGAATCTATACGTTGCAAATTGCTAAGATGCTGTAGAAGCTGGTGTTGTGGTAGGCTCATCTAATACAACTTCTTTCTCTGCTACAGTTGTCATTGATGCCTACCCCAATACTGCTACTGTGGAGCAAGGCACCACTCTGATTTTGGTGTGCAGAGTTGTAGGAGTGCCATCCACCACTGTGTTGAGCTATCAGTGGACCTGTCCTGGGGGCTATTGTGATGCAGGAGGAGTTGATCCTGAGTGGGCAGTCAGGATCCAACAGGGCAACATCTTGGTGGTGAATGTACGCAGGCAGAATGTTGACAATGGTGTCTACACCTGTACTGTTCAGGGCAACTCACAGCAAGTGGGAACAGCTACGTACACACTGACAGTTGCAAGTGAGTTGTGTATCAGAATTGAATATAATACCATAAGCCCCCTTTGAGCTGGATTCACATGGCAGAAGTTCAATAATTCAGGGCATCTCAGCCACATTGGCCTATGCCAGGAGTTAAACTAGAGAAGCTGTTAAAATACAGGAGGCATATGTAAACAACTCCTCCTGTGTTGTCTTTGATGGTAGGTAATCATCAGGCTTTGGAAAGCTTCAGCTATGAAGTGTTCATATCATTGCCATCAAGTCTTTGACTTAATTTCATGCTGAAACTTTCCTGGGCCACCTCATGAAGCTAGTTTCTGCAGCTTGCTTATAACCTCCTGAGCTGTGGCTTATTCATTCCTGTAACATAGCATACAATTTCATCTTCCACAAATGGCACAAGTGTTATAATAGCAGACACGGAGATGGTTAAAGTGCCTGGGATGCTGCTGCAGCACGTAGATTGCTTTCCTGGACTTAGAAAATACAAACATTTAATTGCAAATGGTAATATACAGAAACATATAAGACATCACAGAATAGTAAGTATCATTTAGACCCGGTTTCTCTCCCACACAGGTATTAAGTAATACAAAAGTCCAGCATGGAGGAAACATAATAATACCCCTGGAAATCTGGCCATGCCTTGGCTTGGGACGTCACGTGTAGCGACATCTTTGCCCCCACCTATCTATCCCTGGCCTCCTCGAGTGCTGGTAGGGTAGCAAACCTAGCCGAGACTAGGAAGAAACCTCTGTATGAAGAAATAGAGCCTACTCACCATTTCATCCCTATTGCCATCGAGACGTCCGGCGTTTTTGACGATGAAGCTTTAGCTTTTGTCAAGAAATTAGGGTACCGCTTTAGATCTAAGACTCAAGACTCACAATACTTTCACCAGATTTGTCAACGTATTAGTGTATGCATGCAAAGAATTCCTTTTCTATTTTGGGCTCTAGTGCCACATAGGTTTTTCTGTAGTATGTAATTGTATAGTGACTCTTTTCTGTGTGTACAGTACCTGTTCTGTTGAATAGTTAGGCTATAGTATTTTTGCTGTAGATACTTCACTTACCTGTACACACCCATTGTTTTGCAATTATAATAATACTATATTTATAGTCGGGTGCCATGTATATATGGTTGTCACGGGGTAGGGGTTGTTGTGCTAGTATGAGTGTAGGTCACATTGCTTTTACTCTGCATCTATCCTGCTCCTATATATAGGTGGTCTATCCTTACAGAATGAGGCTGGTGGATTAAGAGTGTTCTTTCCTAGGAACAGCTTTGTCACCAACACCACACTCACACACACAGACAGTCCACGAGTTCATGCGCAAGGAGCTCCTGCTGGCAATGACCACATTGCCTGCTATGGTGGTAGCACACAGGCTGCACAGGTAACATGGCATAACAGTAATGGTAGACAGCTAAGTAGCTGTGCAGGTGGACCTTGCCTTGACTGTGGTCCCCTCTGTCAAAGCAATGGTGGTGTAGGTCTAGACCCTCCACTCAATGGACGCACAGATATCCACATGTACACTAGCTCAGCTTCATATGTAAACCAAGACCTGGAATGTCGAGTGTCTATTGGCCCATCAGCATTCATTGGAGTGTATCTTGTGAATGGAGGTGAGTTTGTAATGTCATATTTGGAACCTTGCAGTACAAATTGTCAGCACTTGGTACCCTGCACCAGTTGTAAACAGTATAAGTATCAAATATAAAGGTTGGTACTATGCCACTCAGGTTAAAAGAGCTTATTGGTGACTTTGTGGGATGATGAAATAGTTAGTCCCATATTTTGGTGAATATGAACATATTGCTTTCTAATTCTTGCTATCACAGATGATTATAAGTCAGAGTGCAATTAAACATTAATCATGGCATATTCAACATGCACTTGAAGGTTGTGTCATCTTATTTTCAAATGCACCCATGGTAATCATGGCCACTGTAACCCTGATTCGTGGTTATTTGCATATCAAATGTAATCAGTCTGTATAATTATGCATATCATCAATCTTGTTGTGGCTTGCATGCAAGGACCCTAATTGTGTCCAGGAGTTTAGCAACACTGTCGATTCTCCTTAAGAGGTTTGAGCTTGATTACCCAAAGTATAATACAATTATGTGTATACATGTCTATATACAAACAAGTCTCTTCATCATTGATTTTGTCATCATGTCAGTCAAATGGCATCTGCTGCAATACTTCTATTACATTAGAAAGCACAACCCTGCAGCCACCCTCATCCATCACACAAGGAGCAACCTCAACCACAACAGTGAGTGTCTCCTGGTCCCAAGTGTCAGATGCTACAGGATACTATGTGAGCTATCAGAGACAGGATCTTGGAACTCCCCCAGTGGTGACTCCACAGTATGAGAGGATTGTGGGAGGGGACAACACTAGTGTCACACTGAGTGGTCTGGAACCAGGAACAACCTACAGGATCAGAGTGTGGTCCACAGATGGGGCATCAGTCAGTTTTGGGGCAAGGATTATGGGTGTGACAACCATTGAAAGTGGTGAGTTATTTCTACACACAACTCTCTTAGTTTTACAGTGTTTACTAAAATTCCAGACGTACACAGATGATACAGTACAATCATTCCTACTAATACCCAGTATTCTATTTATGATTCAATTAGTTATACATTACGTATTACAATCAAAATCACTCAGTCCGCACCAATTGGGAATTGGTTATATCCTTGGACTAGCAATGTGTGCAACATCTGCTAACTCAGCCTATACCATCTACAAACATACAAGCTTAAGGTGGTATTCATGTGCAGCACACAGGAGTCACAGCATGCAGAAGACAATCCTTTCTTCATAGTATCTCCTGAGACATGCAACCCTCTGTTCCAGTTCTCAACAAAATGCCATACTGGATATATACAAATGCCTGCATGATTAGTCATCTCAACCACAGGTCAATCAGTGGACATGCAGGTTGATAAGTTCTTTATTTAGCCAAGTCCAAAGGAAGGACTCACATGTATGTCATCATTCATCATTAATACAGAATTTATATCCACAGACTGGGTTCCATTCTAAAACTTAATATAAGTGTTAGTAGCAGCAGTAACAGACATGTCAGCAAAAATTGATGGTGAGTCAGAAGTCACCTTTCCATGTTTACAGTGTCCTAGGTCGTCCCCTGGGCTGTCTGCCTTCCACCTCTCACGTCCGTACAGCTATATAGACTTCCAGTCTACTACTTTATTATAATCCAACAACTCACTCCCCTTCATCCCCTTCTCTGGTTATAGTGGAGGGTGATGACATTAAGTAAGTGGTAGTAGCAGCAATAACAGACATGTCAGCAAAATATTGAGTCAGAAGTCACCTCTACATGTTCATTGTTTCCTAGGTTATCCCTTGGGCCATCTGCCTTCCATCTCTCCTGCTTGTACAGCTATATTGGACTTCTAGTCTACACTCCATTACTTAAATCCAACAACTCTTATCTCCTTCATAATATTCACTATTGATCTGTGCATGTTAAAATATAAATTTGATCTTCTCGTTGCTACTATGTTGTCAAGCCTGGTAACTCCTCCTATCTTCCTTAATATACTAATTTCTGCTGCCTGCAGCTTGGTCTGTCCCTCTCTCCAACTGGTTCACTACTACAGGTCATTATTGGCACTACTATTGCATTGTACACTTCCATGCACTTTCGTTTTCTTACTCCTTAACATTGCTCCAACAGCACTTGTTGCAATACCAATTCTTCGAACCAGTTCTCCTTCAATCCTTCCAGCTGCACTAAACATTACTCCTAGCTACACTACCTCCTTCACGCTCTTCACACTGTGCTGTTCAACCTCAATGTTATACACTCCATAGACTCCCTTCTTATCACCATGGTGTTTGTCTTTGCCAGTAGATTCCTAACTCGTGTTCTCTCACTTCTTCTTTGAGTGCTGTGATGTTGTGTTGAGGTCCTTCTCAATATCTGCAACCAACACTGTGTCATCTGCGTACAGCAATATCTGCACTATGCATGTATTCAATGTCACACCTCACTGAAATGACTGTGCTTC